>CAIGRO010224000.1:0-18839 GCA_903798355.1 Fraxinus baroniana | reverse complement strand
GTCCCATTTATAATTTTTTTTTTTTCAAAAGTTTTTAGTTAACTATTTTTTTAAAATTTGTAGTTAATTATTTTTTTTATTTTTGACGGTGTGGGTTCGGGGCCTTTCGGGTCGGGGCACTCCCTTCCCGCCCCACCAACCCGTCTGGGCGGGACAGCATCAGGGCCGCAAGGTGGATTTTTTTGCCATCACTAGTAAAGAGGATAGAACATGGGACCTATTGATTTACATTATTTCCAGCTTTTTCAACTCACTCCCTCCTTTTTTTGGTCATTTCTAACCAGAGCATAAGGATTGACATAATGTGAGTGGAGCGAGACTCATGTTACAGGATCGTGAGCCCCACCATACTCACATTATGTGAACGTGTACAAATTAATACTTCTAAAAATATCTAGCAGACTAGCCTTTCCCTTACATTTTCTTTGGGAAATTTGTGTTGCAGATCAAACCTCTCTTTGATTGAAGACAAGTAATGTAAAAGGGAATTGTCCTGAGTACAAGGCTTCTTCTTACCAAGGCCTTGCAGGGCACTCACATGTGGCCATGTGGGTGGACTCCACACGTGTTAAAAAAAAAAAAAATTTGCTCCCGACCCCACCGATGTGTGTGGCCAGGCCGGGACCTGTGTACTCCAATCACGGTTCAATGTAAAAATCCTAGTCTTAAAAAAGATATAAAATAAAAGAGAAGAAAAGCTAGACTCCATAGTCGTACGTACCTAGCTAATTTTTATTTTTATTTTTCTTAAAAAGGGCACGTTGCTGTTGCTAGTGTATTTATACCGAAGTTTCTGGATGGGAAAAATTCATTGGAGATCCTCAATATTTGATAAGTGTGACATTCATATGTTTTATCTATTAAATATCTTTCAAAAGTCTCTAATCTTTCAAATTTGTACGATAAAAAGACAGGCCCTGTTAAAATAAGGTTATTCGGTCTTCTTTTAATTTAAAATTAGGGTACATTGGTAATTTTACTATAGCGTTTTGACTTTTTAACCATCGAAATTTGTGACGAATTGAGGTGTCCTTACTTCGAGCTAAAAGAAGAGATTTTCATTTTTATGAGACATTTTTACTTTTTTGATCTGTTTATATTTGTCTTTGAATTTTTTCTCGAAATTATGCACTTGCTAGTTTTGAATCCTATTTTTACATTTAAATCGTATTCGAAATTAATATAAATTAAGCCCTTCCTCATTTTTTTTTCAAAATGTATTTTCCTGTCTCTTCTTTTCAATCACACATTCTTTATCAATCTATTATGAATTCTGCTATAGGTACATGAATTTCAATTTCTGTACCCATATAGGATAGACACGTCAGGGAGAGTGAGTGCGTAGAAAAATCAATTTTTGTCCCCATCCCATGTGAGTAAAATTCAAAATTCTGTTGAAAATTCTTTACTGACATCATTTTTTATCTATTATTTTAAAATACATTCTATACTAAAAGTTGGGCTCAAACATGCCCTAAATTATAAGGATAGTAAATGAGAATTTTTTAATTTTCATCCCTACTTTGGCGCTTTGCAAAAATTCTAACGATTGCCATCACCGAGGATATGCTATGAAAGGCGTAAATGAGAATTTTTTAGCGCGTGTTAGGTATAGATCAAAATCTAATTAAAATTGAAAATATAGTCATTATTGAGTCTCACTCATCTAATAAAAGTCAACAATAACGACTAATTTTTCAATTTTAATCCAATTTTAATCCTTACCAAACACTCTCTTAATTTTCATCCCGCTTTGGCGCTTTGCAAGAATTCTAACGGTTGCCAACACCGAGGATATGACATGAAAGGCCGGTGCTCGCACAAATTTGAAAAAGTGAGGACCTGCGAGTCACATCTGGTAGGTTGGGGACTCTAAAATAAAGAACTTTCTAGAGAGTCTTACCTTGATCCTCTGTTCTTTATTTTCTACCAACTTTCAATCCTTACGAAACCCAAAGTTGACTCCATAGCACTCATCGGCTCTTGCAAAATTCCCAACATTTCAGCCTCATTTGCAATCTCGAACTACTTTAGATAATTTGATTCGTTAAAGGTTCAAAATGGATGAGGGTTTTCAGTTTCCAGGTGCTGGCTATGATGCTGCTTATGGTGGCATGGGCATGGGCATGGGCATGGGAATGGGAATGGGAATGGGTATGGGTATGGGTATGGGTATGGGTATGGATATGGGTATGGGAATGGGAATGGATGATATGGAAATGGATCTCCCAGAGGAAAATCCAACTCTTAAAATTGGAGAAGAGAAGGAAATTGGCAAAAATAATCTGAGAAAGAAGCTCCTCAAAGAAGGTGAAGGCTGGGAGAATCCCGCTTCCAGAGATGAAGTTGAAGGTACATAGAGTATTTGTATACTGATTTCCTGGTACTAACTTTACACTAATATTTTGATAGCCTTCCCATTTCATTTTACTCGCTTGATTTATAGACGGATTGCATTGTCTGTTTGTTTGGATACTATATTAAGACTTTGTATTCCATGTTAGTTATAGTTTCAGAATCGGCTTGGGATTTACCCTTAAACATGGTTATTTGTGAATTTTTTGCAGTTCATTATGTGGGTTGTTTGCTGGATGGGACACAGTTTGATTCTAGCCACGATCATGGCACCCCATTCAAATTTAAGCTAGGGGAAGGTATGCCTCTATGAATTGAATGCTGAATGCTATCTTTATTGAACAGTAAAAGCTGCAAAACTATTAATATTTGGAATTAATGATTCTTCTTATGTTTGTTGTTTATTTATTCATATTGTTGAAGTATCTGTAGACTGTAATAGGGGTTTCACCTCGTGTTAATCTGAGGAAATATTTGTTCTTCACTTATGAAGTTTCATGTTTGACACTCTTTCAGTGAATCATAAGTAGTACAGTATAAATTGTTCTTGGATATGATATAGCAATTATGGAATTTCATAGTTAAATTTATTTTTGGATTAAGTTGGACCATTTATCTCCATTTTTAGTAATATAAGAAGAATAATAAAGAGAAGGTTAATATCTCAATGTAATCTCGTCTTGAATGGAGATGACTTGAAATACTGTCATTATACATGAGAAATAAATGTGTGGACACAACAAAATCATATTCTACTGTGAGAAACTTAATCATAACACTCCTCCAAAGAAGTGTAATTTTTGAAATGAGAATCTGTTTATTCTTCTCATTATCTATGAGGCCATAAAGCACTAGGGATATGCAAGTTTTAGGGTTTGATAGAGGAGTTTACAGAGTTTTAGTTACAATAGATCAAAATCTTCCTTTTTGTCTGATCATTGCTAGCACCATCTCATGAGTAATTCTTGTATGGTGGCTGTATCTTTGATGATTTTCGAATTCCCCCTTCTTGGGACTATCTAATATTTTACATTATTTATTGACCTTTCCTATTTTCCTAGTGTTTGTCATGCAAATCAGATAAAACAATTGGCATGTTGAATTCTAAGTTGGAATAGAAAAGTCATAATAGGAGATTATGGAAATATTTCCTTGTCTAGTTAGGAATTAACATTTCACTTTTAGTAATAGGATTTTATATCCTTACTTCTATTGATAGGATTGTACTCTATATACAAGATTGATTCAGTATATAATTGATCATTCAACTTGAATCTCTCTAGGTTGGTCTCAGACTTAGGTTGTTCCAATGTCTCTAAAACCTAGATTGAATCCTTTATTATACTATGAAAACTGTTAATAGAACTTTTATTATATGTAAGTCAGCTGTTATTCACTGACATTAATTGAGCAGAAAAATCAAAGGTTTATGCTCTGATAAACATGAAATGGGGTTACAGAGAAATACAGTAAGATATGATTGCTTTTATGGCTGATCAAAGTCTCCAATCAATGGTGCACCAAACTGGTCTAAAAGGAGAACATTTCTTTTATGATTTGCTGCACAGGGCACATTATATATGAAAAGGCAGAGATTTATGTTAGTGACTGCCGGGTTTAGTGAATATATCCAAGACATTGCTGTCTGGAGAAATACATAGTAATTGATCTCTTGTGAGCCCAACATTTACATTGACATATTTTTACTTGTAGCTCATTCGAGAGAGATTTTTTTTTAGAAAATCATTTTTCCCTGTACTCATTTTCAACCGCACATTTTATGNCCAAGACATTGCTGTCTGGAGAAATACATAGTAATTGATCTCTTGTGAGCCCAACATTTACATTGACATATTTTTACTTGTAGCTCATTCGAGAGAGATTTTTTTTTAGAAAATCATTTTTCCCTGTACTCATTTTCAACCGCACATTTTATGGGACCATAACATTTCCCTACTTTTTAACCACAGAATTTCCCAAAAAAAAAAAAAAAAAAAAAAAACCCCTTGAAAAAATCTCTCCCAAACAAACCCCTAATCTCATAACTTAATCTTCAATAAAGTGACAGAATTTAGAATGTTTATGCATCTGGAGGATGCTGAAGTGCAAAATGTCACAATAACCATAAGTATTACTAACGTGCTGGCACATTTTGCTCATGTATGATAACATAATCCCTTGTACATATTAGAAATTTGCTTGTGTATGATAGCCGTGAAATGATAAAAGGTCACTACTCTTTTCAGTGTTGTTCCTTCATACAGTTGAAAGAATTTCTTTTGCCCAGCTAATACCAATTTTTTCTTTCATTGCATAGGACATGTGATCAAAGGATGGGAAGAAGGTATCAAGACAATGAAAAAAGGAGAAAAGGCCCTCTTCACAATTCCTTCTGAATTGGCATATGGAGAATCTGGGTCCCCTCCAAAAATACCTCCAAATGCTACTCTTCAATTTGAAGTGGAGTTGCTCTCTTGGATTAGTGTGAAAGACATATGCAAAGATGGAGGAATATTAAAGAAAGTACTTACAGAAGGAGAGGGTTGGCAAAATCCTAAAGACCTTGATAGAGTATTTGGTGTGTTCCCTAGCATGCTCTGTTTCTGTTTCTAGTTTTATTTATTTATTTGAGTTTGTTGATTCCTTCTGTAAACTTGTGTTCTGCAGTCAAATATGAGGCTCAGCTAGAGGATGGAACACTTATTTCCAAATCAGATGGAGTGGAGTTTACCATAACAGATGGTATGATTCCTTTTCGGAAACTTTTCTTTTCTACTGAGTGGGACCTGAGGATGTGTTTGACGTGATCATCTCTTTTCAGGATATTTCTGTCCTGCCTTGTCTAAAGCCTTGAAGACAATGAAGAAGGGGGAAAAAGTCCTCTTGACTGTAAAGCCTACGTGTAAGTTAGATCCATTCTTCTGATACTATTTGAAGCTGTTTCCATATTTGTTACTGATTGTAAATATTGTTGCAGATGGATTTGGACAAAATGGCAGGTCAGCCACTGGTGATGATTGTGATGTGCCACCAAATGCTAGCCTTGAAATAAATCTGGAATTGGTTTCATGGAAAACAGTTTCAGACATTACCAATGACAAAAAGGTTCTGAAAAAGATCCTACTGGAGGGAGATGGTTACGATTGTCCAAGTGATGGTGCAACTGTGCATTGTAAGTTATATGTTAAATGATGATGTTGTATTCATGCATATTATTTGTGGCATTCTGAATATGTAATCCAAAATGCCTATTGTCTTGCAATTTGGCAGTGAAATTGATTGGGAAGCTGCAGGACGGGACTGTGTTTGAGAAAAAAGGACACAATGAAGAATCACTGTTTGAGTTCAGGGTAGATGAAGGTAAAACCATTTTGCTTCTCTTTTTATTCGAACTATGTTCCATGCACGAAGGATGTGTAAATGGGCTGGGCAGTGCAGGCCAGGGGGTTATCCCATGTGGGTCTATTTTTATTTTTATTTTTTTTTCTAGAAAATAACAAAAAATTAAAAAAACTAAGAACTGACTCAATTTACATCTCTCTCCATCGCAAGATGCTGTTCACTCCTTTATATGCAAACTGAAGGTATATATACAATTGAAGTAAAAAACTATTGGAATGACTTGAGACACAAATTAGAATCGTTTTTATTACTCTTCAGATGTTTGTTTTCTTTATCTTGCTTTAGCTTTTCCTCGGATTGTACTAAGTGAATCATTCGAGTAAAAACCTACCCAGTGAAACAACGTAAACAACATTGTTGGTAGTGTAAATAAATCATTAGCTCTTAGTTTGTTATATTTTGATTCAAAGACAAGGATTTGAAATAAAATAGTTAGTAGGTTAATGTGTCCTATCTGTAGAACATATATAATGATACTATATGTAATCATATTTATCTTATACGCCCTAACTAAAAGATCGAACTTAAGACCACTAGGATGTTGATAAACTTGGAATCTATACAATTAATATTTCAAGTTGGCAAAAATGAAAGGTTTCTATAATTTTGGGAAATAATTTTAAAAAAAGGTTAATTGTTTAAGTGTTAGTTATACTTTTAAACTTTTATATGCCAGTTTTAGTGGGGAACATAACTTGTTATTTACTAGTTTTGACTAAATTGATGATAATATATATAACGATTATATTAAATGAAGTAGTTATAAAAAATTAATGAATAAAGTTAAGTTCATGTATATCATCATATCTTATTTATTAAAATTAAACCGGACTAGATGGTCCTACTGGAAAACCAGCAAACCGGTCAGCGGTCCCGTTTGGTTTGTATTAGTGGAGTGTTTTTCTCACCTAGTCAATACCCCTCTTGAACAGGCTGAATTTCTCCAACAGCAATTTTAACAAGAATCTTCTGTGTGAAATTTCTTGTTGTATTCTGAACTCTTGATAATTTTGTTGTCGAGATCTCAGGATATTTTTTACAGCATTTCAAAAACATATTTCTTTTGTAAACTAAAGAGAAATTGTTTGAAATTCTTGAAAATTCAACGTTGTGCTGGAAAATAGATAAGATTTATTGTTAATTTTGCAAAATGATAAATCCAAGTTGAGTATTTGTACTTCTTGAAAGACAACGGTTTTAGGAGTTCTTATGTGGTGAAAATTGTTGCACGGGTGTCTTATGAGTGGACATCTATTAGTTTGTTTCCTTAACTCTATAGGTAGTTTCATATGATAATGATATCTAACAAATTATATTTTGCACATAGAAGATAACCATAAACCCCTGAATCTTGAGTTGTGACTGAATTACACAGAAAGAGGATGCATTTAAACTTTTATGGATTAAAATTGTTGTGAATACGAGTACCTTAGTATTTCATAATTTTTTTTCAAATTCAATGATTTAGCATTAATCTGCTTGGCAAAATTTTGGGGTAGAATTCTCAAATTCTAAAGAGTCATATTATTATGTATGCTTGTCTTTTTATATTTCATTAATTTTGAAACTTAATTTATGATGTGTTAAAAAGCAATCCAGTTCAAATGTTTCTTGGATCAGATAATTGAGGACAATTCAGAGTTATTTGTAATTCTGAAACATTTGTGGCTGCTTGGTAAGGTGGACCATACAGTAAACAATCTTAAAAGGTTCACCTACTCGGCATTGTGGCAATACTTCACCGATTCTCAAAAGTCATAACCTATGTATAGGCTCTTTCTTCAGTGCCAATGTACGTACCAGAGGGCTCAGGTTATCCTTATAAATGGTTACCTAGTTATAGAATATAATTCTAGTATGCCAGAAAGCTATAACTTCAGTTTATGTGAAAAGATCACATGAAGATATTCTGGAACTACATTCCTAAATATAAAAAGGCAATTTACAATGATTGCTCTAGGAAATAAAAATGTCATCAAGTAAGCTAGTCTCTTCTTTATATAGCATAGCTAGTTTTTTAATTTGATTATGAACTTATTCTACAGATAAGGTTATAGAGGGACTTGATAGAGCTGTAAAGACCATGAAGAAAGGGGAAAGAGCACTTGTAACAATTAAGTCAGAATATGCATTTGGTCCATCTGAATCTCAACAAGATCTGGCTGTGGTACCAGGCAATTCCACTGTATATTATGAAGTTGAGATGGTCTCCTTTGTGAAGGTTGGTGAAATGTAATTCTTACCCTTCTGCATCTTGTATTCCCTTCTTATGAAGAGCTTATTGGCAGGGTTCAATAGTATAACCATTGTGTGCAATTGACATCTTATTGATTGTAGGAAAAGGAATCTTGGGAAATGAGTACCCAAGAGAAGATAGAAGCTGCTGGGAAGAAGAAAGAGGAAGGGAATGCATGGTTCAAGGCGGGAAGATATCAAAGAGCCTCAAAAAGATATGAAAAAGTATGTAACCGATCAAGGGAATGACACCTGATTCACTGTGTTACCACTCTTCTAACATCATACTCTGCTTTCCTCAGGCTGTCTCGTTCATTGAATATGAATCTTCATTCAATGAGGAAGAGAAAAAACAGGCAGAAGTGCTCAAAATCACTTGCAATCTTAATATCGCAGCTTGCAAGCTAAAATTGAAGGATTACAAAGAGGCAGAGAGACTATGCACTGAAGTGTTAGAAATCGACAGTAAAAATGTTAAAGCGCTTTATAGAAGAGCACTAGCATATACACATCTGGTTGAGTTGGATTTGGCAGAAACTGATATCAAAAAGGCACTTGAAATCGATCCAGATAACAGGTACTTGGCTTTTGAGCCTTGTTTGCTTCATGCTGTACATTGACTTGAGTACTATTATATATGCCCTTATCTGTGGATACAATGTATAATATCAGGGACGTGAAATTGGGATATAAATTTTTGAAGGATAAAGTCAAAGAATACAATAGGAAAGATGCACAATTTTATGGTAATATTATTGCGAAAATGAGCAAGTTGGAGCAAGCTAAATCTGTAGTAAGTGAAGTTTGATATCTTATTTCCATTTAATTGGTTTCAATAAAAACGAACTCTAGTTGTCTTTTACTGATTCTACGCTTCTGAAAAATTGCAGGGTGCAGCTGCAAAACATGGGAAAATGACAAGTGCAATAGATAGTAAGTCATAAATCAGTGCATACTGCTTTACCCCCCACTTCATCCTTTCTACTTAAGTTAGACATTTGTTTATTAACGAATAATCTACCACTGATGATAATACCAAAATACTTTTTGGTTATGAGATGTCCTATAGTCAAGGCCATGTGACAAAGTTAAGGATGGCAAGAGCTCTATAACACCTAAAACAGTCTACATAGTGTCAAAGTCCTGGTCTATCACATTCGTGGATGAGAACAGACTAGAGTGCAGTATCATGGTTAAATATTAGTCAAGGCACTCTGCTCAGCTCTCACATCTCTCCTGTAAACACAATAACTTTGGTAAAGTTGTGTGACGAAGTTTGAAGGTTGTAATAGATGTAGTTATAAGAGCATGATCACTTTGAAGATTACACTGATGAGGATCTCCCTCATTTATGCTGGACCCCATTGATAATGCGGTGATCCATTGAGAGGTTGGTTGAGGAATATAAACTATATATAGGATCTTGGCTCTCGCGGAGTATAAGGTATAAGAGTGTAGAGCGATATAGGAGCTATAGATGATGCTATACGACTTAGTATGGAGGCCATGGCAGTTGCCTCGAATAGTCTAAATGGAACATCAACAGATCCTACGATCTTCTGAAGTCACCTTGTCCTACATGTGTAGAAATACCACAACCTTCTCAGTTAGTATAGTTGGAAGATGAAAAAATGTGATAAGAGATCCTCATACTCCAGTACTAGAAGTTGTAGGGCTTGTTTGGCATGATTCTTGAAAAGTCAAAATGAGCTTTTGACGTTTGACTAATTTTATAAAAGTTATTTTACTAGTTAGAAGAGCTTTTAGGGGAAGCTAGTCTAATGTGATTTCTTCTAAAAGCAATTCTAGAATAGGAAGCTCTTTTAAAAATTAGCTTCCAAACAAAAATTAAGTTAGTTTTCTCCAAACACTCTTATACAAAAAGCAAAAGCAAAAATCATGTCAAACGGACCCATAGGGTAGCAGTAGAGAGATTTAATAAGAAATGTAGACAATATGACACGTTAAAAGCAAGAAAAGCCCATGTGAACCCTATGGATTAGCTTCTAGTGACAGGGAACTCCATTTTTTTGTTGTTGAAAGCTTAATCTTGATTCCAGGACTTAATAATATGATGGCTTTTGACTGCCTTATTCATTCACGCTATGACCACATTTCTAGATTGGGGACATCATTCTTGTGCCCAAAAGGAAAGCCGAGTTTGCGCGTGTTTATTATTTGGAGACACTATCAAGGTTAAGCCTCCGTTTGGCAAAACTTATAAATCATTATAAATGGTCAAACTTTGCCCTTGTTTGAGCCACATTTTCTAAAAGTACATTTTCTTCAAACTCATTTTCAACCTCAAATTCTCTCAATGAAATAATTTTACACTTAAATCAAAATAATCCATCGTGTACTAGGCCAATCTAGCCGTCACTTCTAACTCATTTTATGGGTACCAAAGCTCACAACACTTCGAAAGAAAAATTCACATCTAGTTGCCAACAAAAAGATGAGCCCTTGAAGAGCTACATAGCTAATTTCAGTAGTCATCATTGAAGTGGAAAGTATCTTTCATACTGCTGCTTTGAAGTGGCAAGTATATTTCAGTATTTTTTGCATGCTTTGTTGCTTCCCATCGTGATAGGTCTTTATTATATCCTTTTCCTCTTACATCATTCATCTCAAGTTTCAGATTTTCACTTTCTATTATAAATTTACTAAAGAGGCATTTCTGTAAGTATCATTCACTGATAAAAATCTATTCTACCGTTCTTTCGGAACTTGCTGAAATATCTACGCCCCCGTATATGGGAGATCTTTGTTCTTGGTATCTTAAATCTGGAGTACATCAAGTATAATGGAAATCTATTTTGCACCTCTAGTTTTCAATAATAGGGAAAAAGTGAAAATATTTAAAAGTAAAAGAGTCTCAAGACTTGACTATTGAGGTTTATTTATTTATTCTGGAAAAGTAGAAAAACATACAGAAACAGTGGAACTTCTTAAGATTTTTGATGGCCTTCCCTAATACGGGCCTTAGGCGACTGTCTGAGTTGCCTAATGGTTAAGCCGACTCTGTACGCAAGGAACACAATCAATACTCATGCAAAAGTTAAGACTGACAAACAACATTAGTAACTGTATATTTATTTCTTGACAGGACTGAAGAATATCATGGCTCTAGCGGGTAGTGAAAAAATCAAAGGGTGGTTTCTGCCCCTGGTTATGGTAATTCTTGCAATTATATTTTACTCATTGTACTTCAAAAATTAGAACTATGACAAAGTATATTTCTGGTTTGTAATTTGTAAAAGAAGATGATGGTATAGAGAAAGAGCACAAGTATCTTTTATTTTAGAAAATCTGTTGTATAATGTATTCCCATGTTTTATTTTATTTTAAATGAAAATGTTGCTCTTTGAGTAGACAATTACCATAAATTTAATTCACTGTTGTGTTGTTTTCATATTACCTGTTTCCACAAATATTTATGCATGGAACAGATCAATTTTGTGTTCAAACAGTTAATTGATATTATTGTGCAGGCTAACACAGTTTTAAGTTTTTGTTAGCCAAAGTTTTTAGACTATGCAGTGGTCAGTGAATGAGGACAACTTAAAACGACATGGAGATTATTTTAAGGCTCAAGCCATCAGGTTGCTTAGCAGCTGCAGTGCATCTTTTCTTTTCTCCAGCTTAAATCTTAATTATAAAATTCAGGTTGTCTGCCCAAAAAATAGTCTCCAGCGACATGGTGGAAAATGAGTAACCTGCTTGCCAAATTTAGACGATGAAATACAAGCTGGTGGACTTGAAATGAGATGTGCATCGATGATGAATGTTAGCTAGTTGTCGATCCACCACCAAAGCTGACAGTCGTTAATTGTGCGATCCAAAAGATTTTAAAATACTCGTTTTACTTAAAAATCAATTGACCCTAATTCTAACCAATCCAAAATTGAGTTCGCTCGAAAATTTCTTTCATTGAAATTGAAAGTTAAAAATCAAAAGCGGCTTCTTCAAGATTATTGTAGCAAGATAAAATATATATATTTTTAACCATAGATTTATTTTAGAGATTGTACCTATATAAATGTATGAACTTTCAGATTTTGGTATTCAATTTCTTCTCCTATTTTAATTTCAGTTTTCAAAAGGCATTGAAAGTTCATTTTTGAGGTAATATACATGTTTTACTTAAAAGATTTTTGTTATGGTATATATGAAAATTCAACTTTGGATTTTGATTGAGGCATGATTGGCTCAAATTGGTTGTTTGAGAATTCAATCTTGAATTATTAGTTCTGAATTAGCATACATGAACATTTAATTTTGGATTAATGGTTCTGATTTAGTACACATCAAATTGATCAATTAGATAGATACATATAAGGTGTTTGTGAAAATGCAAATATGAGGTCACGCTATCTAATTTCTCTTTTTGTAATAGAACATTTTTACTTTTTGGAAATGTTTTAAATCATATTCAGATCTTACTCCTTATTTTTTTGAGTTGAATATGCAATGTCTAATATGATTGTTTTGTTGTGCATAGATGTTACGATCACATCAAAATGTTGAAGGACTACATGTTTTGAAAACATAACTTTTTGATAATGCTAATTTTGAAGAAAATGACATAATTCATTTTAGTAGATTGTGAAATTTATAATTCGGTGATAACATCACTTCAAATACTACTACCTATCGAAAAATTTGCTATTGATGCTTATAAAATCATATTGGGAGTTGAGCAATGTTTACATACGCTCTCAAATGACTCGTACAAACATGTGTCATGTTACAGAGTTAATAAATTTTTGTATCTAAGAAGTTATTATTATTATTATTATTATTATTATTATTATTATTATTATTATTATTATTATGTCCTTTGAGATGCAACGCTGATATTTTATGAATTTGATAAATGTTAGATAATTTGACAATTATTTTTAATAGTTTATCATAGTTATCTTTGTATCAAGCAAATTTATATTACTTCCATGTTTAGATTTTTTATATTTCTATTAAGTAAACCGAAACTCTTGAAAGTGATTCAGAAATTTGAAACAAGTTTTCTTTTATTTTGATTTTTTAATAAAATTTCAGAAATTTTAGAAAAAGGCTTATGGAAACTCTCAAGGATTACCAAAATAACCAAAACTAAGGTTATAATTGCACATACTTGTGTATTTGTTGTTGGCTGATTAGTGCACTTTTGTGCACTTATTCGAAGCATATTACTAAGCTTTTTGTGTCGATTTAGTATTGGATTTTACTTAATTTAGGTTAATTTTATCTTATTTCAAATTTGGACCGGTTTCTAAGTAATTGGAAAAAAAAAAAAAAGAATGATCAATTGGCCAATGAATGGAAGTTTGGGGACTAATATGAATTTGATTAAAAGTTGAAGCTTTAAAATTGAAATAATTTGACGTTGAGGACCAAGATGGAAGAAAGAATGAAGAAAAATGTTGATAGGAAAATTAGCAAAATTTTTATAATTGGGCAGCCACCCCCGCCCGACCCTAAATTTCAATAATAGTAGCCATTTTTTATGCTTGGGCGGCCACCTTATTTTCTACTAGACGCTTGCCCAGGCCAAGTCGGGAAAAAAATTCCGTTTCCTTTATAATTCAATTCTAACAATGAAACTTCCGTTTGAGTCATGATATACACGATTTTTTGAGATCTTTTGGGACTCTTTAGAGGGATATAAATATCAACTCTTGAACAATAATTAGGGTGTGGAGAACTAATTGTAAAAGAAGGCAAAGAACACATCAAGATCAAATCCAAGAAGTTCAAGAATATCCGGGGTGATAAACAACATTTATACCTTTTGCTTTATTCTTCACAACATGTTAGGCTAGATTTCTTTGTACTACGAGGACGATGAACCATGTAATATGAGTTTTTAATTTTTAGTTTTACATACTTGACATTAAAAACACGTTTTTGAATATTGAATGATTTATATAATTTTATTTTCTCCACAATTATTGTGTACGGTAGTTGTGTGAACTGATGACTTATTTTATGCATTCGAAAAAAGAAAAATAGGTTCGACATATATAAATTATCATAGAGTTCGATATGAGATATAAATATATCGATATACCTTATGTGAATTGTTAAGTGAAGATTCACATCAATTAAGAGAATCACGTCAATCGGACTTCTCACAAATACAACAAGAGGTGAAGATTCTCCATGAAGATGTCACTGTTTATTTGCCCAAAGTTTTGAATATGAACGTTGAACTCGAGAAAACTTCAGTTAAAGAAGAGGAGCATGAAAAAATGGAGAAATTAATCATAATTGGCGAAATTAAGCAAACCAAGCAGGACCTCCAAAATCATATTCAAAGTGCCATGAAACACTAGTGAAAAAGTCGAGCTCTAGACTTTCAATTAAGCGCTTAATGGGAGACAACCCATTTTTCTATCCATTTTTTTTACTTATTTTGATTAACTATTGCATTACAAGTAGTTTTAGGGATTACATTAATTTAGGAATTCATGCATTTAAACGGTTTTTAACACGTTTCAAGCAGTACTTTGACTTGCATTAGTATTTTAGGCATGCTTACTTATTAAGTTCATTTTTTTAAGCTCATCATTAAAATCACAGCATTACATTGATGTGATATGCATTCTTAAGGTTGCACCTGGATTTCAATTTTCTTAATGTCAGAAGATTATCATTCTTCTTGGTGTGAAAACATTACAAATATTTAAATTTTATTTGCTATCATTAATATTTATTTTGAATTCTTGAAACAGGAAATTGAGGCCTAGCAACAAAGAAAAAGATATCATTGTTATGATGCCTACCAATGAACCAGCTTGATCCCTATACCTATTTGCATCTATCCCGAGGGGTTTTTAATCATTTGCTCTTTTATTTTGTTTCTGTTTGTTTTTATATTGGGGATAATATAATTTTTTATTTTTGTTTGGGATGGGGAGTATTTAGAGAATTGGGATCTTTATTGCTTGCTTTTCAAATACTTATCGGGTTTGTATAACTAATTTAATCTAAAAAAAATTGAAAAAAATAAAAAAAAAAGTGTCTAGTGTAGCGTTGAACGACTTGCCGCCTATAATGATATTTGTCTGAATTGAGTATACATTTAGCTAGAATTGGACAACATCGCATTCCTTTATATAGAAACCAAATTACTAAAAAAAAAAAGGCAATTTGGGGGGTGTAAATGTTAGTGCTTGTGTTCTTAGAAGTCTGATAGTTTGAAGTTCTTGGATAAGATCTTTGGTTGAAGGGGTTTGAGTTAATGAGTCTAGAATGGAAACTAACCAATGTTAAAATTCGAATTTCATATCAAAAGAAAATGTGATACATCTTATACTTCTATTTGTAGCCCTTTGGACTCAAGCGATTAAGCTTGTTAGGGCATTTAAAACCTGGTGCCCTATGTTCATTTGACTTGGGAGTCATCGGCCTAAAATTTGCTACACGGGTTATTTAGAAAGTTTAATGAAGAGAAGTTTTACACATAAGATGCCAAAAAAATAAATAAATAAATAAAATAGAGCAAATACCAAAATATATATTCAGAGCGAAAGAAAGAAAAAAGGGATTTAGATTATCAAAAGTGATAGGTATCCGATAAATATTTCAAGATTTGAACTCTAGAAACTGACTGTGTAACTTTGAGAAACACTTATCATTCTCTTTCTATAGATACAAGTATCTAATTATGATCGTTTTTTGTGGAAAATGTAATTTAAAGATTATTAGGAACCCACATGTGTGTTCTAGTATGGGTGTGAGTTCAATATTGGCTAATCACACACACTAAGTTGAGTATCGAATAAGTAAAGATTTATTTTTGATATTGTTTGGATCTTTCTAGAGTGTTGTTTAAATTCGAACTTGAGGTATATGGTAAGTCGTTTAACGTTGAAATTTTTATTGGAGATTTGTTAAGGTTAGTGATATGGTTTATTTCCTAAGTTTTGTTGTGTTTTATTTTGTTCGAGTACGAACAAATGTTTTAGTTTGGAGGTGTTTGATAGGTGCATTTTTGTGCACTTATTCAAAACCATATTACAAAGCTTTTATGTCATTTTAATATTGAATTTTACTTAAGTTAATTTTATCATATTTTAGTTTTGACCCATTTCTAAGCATTTAAAAAAGAAAGAATGATCAATTGGCCAATGGATGAAAGTTTGGGGACTAACATGGATTCAGTGAAAGTTGAAGTACTAAAATTAAAGTAATTTGATATGCATGACCAAGATGGAAGAAATAATGAAAAAAATGGCTGAAAGGAAAAATCTCGAGATTTTTATAAATGGGCAGCCGTCCAATTATATTGGTCGGGCGACCTAACTTCAATAATAGGAGCCATTTTTTTGCATGGGCGGCCACCAATTTTCTACTTGGGGCCTGCCCAGGCCAAGTCGGGAAAAAAATTCTGTTTCCTTCAGAATTCAATTCTAACAAGAAAACTTCCGTTTAAGTCATGATATGCACAATTTTTTGAGATCTTTTGGGACTCTTTAGAGGGATATAAATAACGACTCTCAAACAATAATTAGGGCATGGAGAATTAACTGCAAAAGAAGGCAAAGAACACATCAAGATCAAATCCAAGAAGTTCAAAAATCTCGGGTGATGAATAATATTTATATCTTTTGCTTTATTCTTCACAACATGTTAGGTTAGATTTCTTTGTGCTAGGAGAATGATGAACCGTGTAATATGAGTTTTTAATTTTTAGTTTTATATATTTGACATTAAAACACGTTTTTGAATATGAGTGATGTATATTATTTTATTTTTTCCACAATTATTATGCAAGGTAGTTGTTTGAATTTGGTGACTTATTTTATGCATTTGAAAGAAGAGAAATAGGTTCGACATATATAAATTGTCATATGGTCCGATACGAGATATAAATATACCGCTATACCTTATGTGAATTATTAATTGGTCATAAAAATTAATGCACTTTTATATGTTCGCATCCATCATAGAAATATAGTTGGGTTATATATAAAAGTAGATTTAACATTACTTGAGAGAGATTTTTAAATAAAATAAGAACATTAATTCGTCAAATTCAATCGTGTTGTCAATATGTAAAACTAGGGTTAAAACTGATTATTGCATGAGAATTCGGGATTCTAGTATTTTTGTCATTCATTTAAACACATTAACTTGTGTTTAACATAATTTTCATGTAATTTAGTTAATTCACTTATAATTGCATAAGCAGGTTTATTTAGATATAATTCAGTCATAAACACATCATATTATTCTTGTTTCGGTTGAGGTTACGATAATAAAAACTGAACTAAATCAATCTTTGCAGGACGATATTCGGAATCAAAATCCACTTTATTATTTGGTTCGTAAAGCTTTTGTTGGTAAAAACATAAGGAATGTTCAACATCAGCACTGACAATTTCGATCTCTATTTATGTGTGTTTTCTACTTGAAACCGCGGTGCCAACAACAAAATTTTCATACAAATTTCAAATGCGGAAGATGCCTTGATAATTTAAGCGACAAAAAAAGAGAATTCATCACTAATTACCGCCAGATTAGCAACTAAATTTCCTATTATTTTTGGCAACTAAAATTTATTTATCGCTAATCTCTTCATTATCCATAGATCATACCGATGAAAATTTTTCGCTAATCGATTCGTCGAATAATTTTCCATCTATATTCCCAATATATGACCTCAATTTTGTGCACAAGGGGTTCTGCATTGGGTCCTCGATTTAACACAGAACACTTAATGTGAATGGGATATTCAATAATAATTCTTGATGTAGTTCAGTCCACATTTATTTCCTTGAAGGTTAATTTACTTTCGTTTTCATATCTTGAAAGAATGAATAAATACAGCAGAAGTAAATTTATTTTGACCCGTACAAAAATGTACCCTCATTGAACCACTTTTCCTACATATATCAACCGAGATTTGCTACATATACGGGACATTTCGCCCTTGGAAACAATTCTCCCTAGACATGTACAAGGCAAAATACCTTGTACAAATAGACTATCCATATCAACCACTCCTATTCGATAAGAAATCTTTAAGTACACACACATTCTATATATGTATTAGTTGTCGTACGTGTTAACAAGGAGTTTATTTTTGTTAATACTTCCCTTTAAAACTCTCACACTCGGAAGGTGAAATTTTTTGTTCAGAACGAGATCAAATCTATCAAGTGCAAATTCGTGTATCTACGAGTGTATGTGCTAACAATGATATCTACTCTCAATACTTCCTCCAAACTACCCCTCACAGTTAGGACCGTAAATTGATTGGATATGGACCGAATTTGCCCATATTCGATCCAATCCGATAAGAATAATTTGTTGATCCAATTTGATTCGATAATCCAACGGACATTTGATTGTTAAATTCATATTCGATTTGCTATATTATCGGGATTTGAAATATTTAAAAGAATGATTCTTAATCTCAATAAAAAATTTATTATAATATATATATTAATATTGTGCTGGAATTTGATAGATTTGATATTTTTCATTAACAATCATAAAACATAATAAAAGTTTCGAAATGAAAAAAATTATGTGATAATATATGAAATATATTACATTATTATAATAAATCAGATTGAGTTGTGATCGAATCGGATAGACCTATATTCATATTTACTCAATTTAATTAATGAATTATCATATTCGAATTTTAATTTGGCTATCAAATTAAGAGCCTAAATTTATCTTCCATTAATTCAAATCGAAATTCAATACATTGACAGTTCTACCCATAGTACTTTACGGGTCAAATTCTTTTGTTTAAAACGAGGTCCATTGAACTTTAGTAGCAACACCTTAAATTAAAATCAGTTTTGCTTCATGTACAGAAGCAAAACCAA
>CAIGRO010223993.1:0-11923 GCA_903798355.1 Fraxinus baroniana | reverse complement strand
TACACTTTTAGTGTGTCAACAATTTCTTTTAGCATAACCCATCCCTAGTCGTTTAATTATGTAGCAAAATTAGTTATTCCCTCCATTTGACCATTTATATTTGCCCTCTTTAAATAAAACGATTAAAAGAAAGCAATGAAATAATAAAACCAAAAAAATTGTAAAAGGTTAGAAAAATCCAAACATTTGATCTTCCCTAGCCAATAGGTCGATGCTGAGTGGGTTGGTCCAATTATTTCTATAATCAGAATCACTTATTACATTTCGAGTATTTCGCAAATGGGATCATTCGGATCCACATAATTATTGGAATCAAATCATTAATTTCGATTTGAGTTTGGGTCTATCCATCACTTAAAAAAAAAAAAAAAAAAAAACCTTTAGCGGACAATACAAATTGTATTCTCATTATCTAGCAAAAATAAAAGAAATAAATCATAACACCTAATATATATTTCAACATTTTCTTAATAAATTTCAAATATGCCACCAAATAGAATCCAATATCTAGCATGATAGCGTCCAATTTAAATTGTGGCTCTGTGTACAACATCCCCAAAAAAAGAGTTTGCTGGACAAACTACTCTTAACGTGCGGTGTGGTCATGAACGGCTATAAACATTAGTATTATAATTTTTTGATTATTTAAAGAGTAATGTCATTTATTATCATGATAATTAAATATCACGATATGATAACCCATAACTCTTCACATTTTTCTCAATCTTCTCATCTCTCTCATAAAAATTGAATTACCCAATCCCATTATTTCACATAAACTGTCACATTATTAATATTCAATCATCTATTACTATTTATTATAAATTTTTATTCAAATGAATGAATTCGATTGATTTTGATATTCACTACCCGGTCCTTGCAAAGCTTGCTATATGTTGGTTTGTTTTCAATTAAAATATCCATTCATAATAGCCAAGGTCACCCACCCATTTCATATTCACCCGTAATAATATAACACCTCCACAAAATACAATAATGGTTTTTTTTTTTTTTTTTTGCCTATAAAATGTGAATCATGTACAAAGGACTATACGAGTATATTACCCTTGTTAACCTCTATTTTAACAGAAAAAAAAATCTCTTTTATAATTTTTCCATGAAATGTCGAGTTGGTTATGATTTACGATAATATTGGACATTAAGGGTGTGTTTGAGCCACATTATTTTGGAAGAATGTATTATGAAATAGTTAATTAATGGAGAATGTGTGGTTGAAAAAGAAGGAAAAATTATTGATGTGATAGAAAATATTATTTTATTAAAAAAATGTGTGATTAAAAACGAATAAAAGAATGAGAATAAAATTTTGATATGTACCAAACAGGGGCTAAAATCATAAAATGTGACAAATTTGCAAGAGAAAAACTGAAAAGAGAAATTACAAAATGGAAATTAAAGAAGGACCGCACGCGTACACGTGCAGCCAAGCTAGTAATTGCAGGTGGCCTACCAACAGGGATTTCCTCTCTAACATGTCTCTCGGATGTTCCCTTCAAACTCTCTCCAAGAATCGTCAAATAAGCAAAAAGAAAAAAAAGAATAGAGAATCAGCTTCTCTCCATAACAACCTTCACATTTCCTGTGCAATTTGTTCTTGAAAAGAAGGGAATATCACCTTTCCTGTTCCTTTCCACCCCACTTCTCTTTTACTTTCAGACCATACACATTCATATCTTTCTTGCATGTATGCATGAAGTATCACATGAATAAAATATTCCAAAACTGCTTTTTTTAAAGCAACAAAATAAGTAAAAAAAAAAATTTGGCCCCTTACTCTCTTTATTCGTATTTGACTCTCCCTTCTTATATTTGGGTTTTCTTGAATTCACTGCACCGAGTTTAATGGCGGAGGTGCCTGTGGATTTTGAGGTGGAAATAGAGGGGGAAACTGTGGATGCGAAAGCTATTGAGGGTGTTTTGGGGATCTCCCAGACAAATCCCAGTTCCAGCTGCTCAGGTACATTCTTTTCTTACCTCATTTTTGTTGTTGTTGTTGGCAAATGAAAATGGTGGACACAATATCTCTTAAGAGGCTTAGAGCAGTAGTTTGGTCAGCATGTGGTACATCGTGCTTTAGTGGTTATACTTTTGATAATTGATATACACATGTGTAGCCAATGTAGTTTGATTTAATTTCCAGATACTGAAAATTATCGTAGAGGATTAAAATTGAGAATTTTATTGTGGGAATATTTATATGCTGAAATAGTCTTGTCTCTTTTAATTCATTGCACACTATTTTTATAGAAAATCTGCCGAATTTTTCAATGGATAGAGGTTTTTGGAGATTATAAGATTAATTTGCCAAAAGATTTTTTTATTTATTTGAAACCTTATGGCCAATAGAGTTGGGTGACAAATTAGGGTTGAAAGATTTTATGGCCAAGTATTTTTGGGGTCTGCTTGGCTTTAGGTTGATGGCGTGAGATTTAAGATTTGAACTCGGCAAGCTTAATCTCCAGAAGAGCAAGAAGTGAGTTAAAGAAAAAAGATTTAAACCAGCAAACAATCTGAGAATATTTTACCTTAAGTTTGGATTCAACTGTGTAATTTTTATAAACTTGAGTACTTTTTCACTATAGTATTTCTTTGTTAGCCCCTGTCTTGTGTCATTTTTTTGGAAAAACATTGTTTTGAATAGTGGATTTTTGGGAAATGCATGGTTAAAAAGTGGGGAAAAAATTTGAATTTACGTGTAGAATATTTTATAGTGTGAATGTGTGGTTGAAAATGAGTTTTGAAAGAATGGGAGACAAACAGTGGCTTAAGAATGTTGTGTTGCACCCACCCTCAAAGTTTGGCTAAGAAAAACTAAATTTTTGTAGGATTTTTTTTAAAGTATCTCTTAATACCATAATACCTTCTATGAGTTAACTCTCCGTTAGAGATCTCTTTAGAGCACTTTCAGGGCCTTTGATTAGACGAACTCTAACTCCTCATACCCCTTAATGCTCTCTGATTCACCTCCAGGCGATATATGTAGTAGGCCAACTTTGAGGCCAAACATGAAGTTGTGTCCTAACCATTGAGTGTAAATGTTTTGATGTTTGAAACTTTCATTCTTGGTTGTGAATTTGGTTTATTAGGTTTTGGGGTTCATTTATGTTGAGGAACAATGCTAGACACTCTTCATCGTCCGTTCTAAAGAATAGCTGGTTTATCGTCCGTTCTAAAGAATAGTTGGTTTGGCTAAGACTAGAAGTTACTTTCCACAAATCAAGAAAAGTAAGTTCTGTTACTAAAATTAAAATTTAAAATCTATGTTTGTCAAGAAACAAGTTTAAAAGTAACTCTTTCTTCTTTTTAAGCTTAGTTGAACATGCTTGCATCATTTATTTGTAGGCCGCTTCTCTTTAGGCCTAGATAGTAAAGAGGCAATTCTTGGATCATTGGCAGCTTTTGAGGACTACTGTACTCTTAATCCTTCTAGCATTATAGTTTCTGTTTTTTCGCTTACTCGTTGGTTCTGCTCACTTTTTATAAGCTAGTTTGTTCACTTATTTGATGTTTAGTCTGATTTGTACTGTTTAGGATCTTTCGACAGGAGTTTGCCTGGGCAGAATTCCCAGTGTCTGGAAAAGTCAACAGATGATAAATCAGATCCCAACTTTAGTCAGCTTAACAGAATTCAGAGAAACAAAGGAACTCACACTCTTGGCGTGCTCGGGAAAAAGTTTTTTGACGATAAAATCCCTCCAAAAAAGAAGGTTAGCTAAAATTTGAGAATTTCGGTTCAACAATCAGTAGATGAAAATTTGTTCTAATATTCAAACCTTGTGTGGGGAAAAAAATTTATTGACATAAGTTAGTTTATATAAGAGAATTCTATAAAAAAGTTATGAAAGATGTAACATTGTTGTGTTTTCAACTATTTTGTCGGTTGAATTCATCTTATCAAGCTATCGCCTTTTAGACTTGTAATGTTTATATAGTTTCTCTATTAAATGGATACTATGTTTAATGTTCACGAGCATTGGGATTTCTAATTTTTTAGTCTTTACCTGAAAGTTTTATGTATCTCCCATCTTATAATATAAATTTTGATGAATTAATTTCCCCCCGATTTTATTTCCCAGTTCTATTTGTCACATGATTGCAATATATAATTTCTTTTTTTTTTTTTTCCTGCAAGTTTTATCACAATTTTTTTCCTTCTTAAATCTGAATCGGCACCATTTCTCAAGAAAAACAATAATTTAATGCATACGATCCTGACTTTCTTGATTTTGCAGCTTAAATGGTTAAAAAGACATGCCACTATTCAAGATGATGGAACTGTGCAATTTGAAGTTCCAGGAGACATTAAACCTCAAAGCCTTGATTTTGGTACGGGTGTGAGATATAATGGATATAGAGATACAGAAGATGCTGAAACAGAAGATGCTCCAGCATTGCCTCCACTTCAAATTGTTATGCTTATTGTTGGAACAAGGGGAGATGTACAACCATTTGTTGCTATTGGGAAGCGCTTACAGGTAAAATTAACCTTTTTTTGGGTCTAAAGAAGATTTTTTTGTCTAGTTATGTGTGTGCATATACACATTTTTCCTTCTCTAGTTATGTGCTATATCCATCTATGTAGCATCACTTCTTTTTTTTTTTTTTCTGGGAATATGCTTAAACAGAAGCCAAAACACGAGAACACAATTCTGGAATTTGTCACATGCGTAACCCTGCCATGCGTTTTGGGTCCTCTTGAAACATGAGAAATTTAAAATGTCCATACTGGTACTCGTAGGACAGTAAAAGCAAGAAGCTAAGGTTTATTCCTAGTACAATTGGTTTGGCTACATGAATAATTTTGCACCACTGCAATCTTCCAGATGTAGCAGCAAAAAGAATTCATGCAACCGACCTGAATTGGAAGAAGTCTTAGGAGCGGGGTGAGGGACACAAACTGATTTGATGAGCAGGCTGAGATAAAGAACTCCAACAGATGAGCAATCCAGCCTAAGTAAAACCCCAGAAATCTAAGGATGAGGTCGGATATGTTATTGTTTGGCCTCATTTTGTAAACCACGACCCCTATAGAAATTTAAGTGTACTGTACCAATAGATTTTTCATATTACAATCTAATTTTAATTTTGTGTTTTCTTTCTCATTTATATTTCATCCTTTCTTGTTTCTGCAACTTGATAGCTGCAGTTGGAAGAAACTGGTCTTCTGTAAGTTGACTAGTAAAGTGGGGAAGGATATTTATAGATCAGTTTGCTTGCATATATCAGATGAATATGAATATAACCGCACGTCCACACTGTATTATAATGTAATTCTGACATTACACTCTTTATCTTTCATTCTTGACACTGATGCCCTTTGCTACTTTTATTCATACCTTCTTTGCTTTCTTTTCTGTTTCTCATTTTCTTTGTTTCCTGTTCTTTTAGCTTTTCTTTTATGTATATCTGCTCATTTTAGCATCTTTCAACTTTTGATAATTTTTCTAGATCAGGGCCTTATGATTTTTAATCACTAGTTTTCCATCTATGGCCTCCATGCTGGTCGTGTGATATTAGCATTCTTTTTTCGTGTTCAATTTAAATTTTTTCCTCAGATCTATATTTTCTCTCCTCTTCCCACTTTTTGTTTGTAACTCGTGAAATTTAATATTGAACAAATGATGAATTTATAAAATAAACTTTGTTGGACTTGAATTTTTTTGGCAGGAATATGGTCATAGAGTAAGACTAGCCAGTCACTCAAATTTTGAAGAATTTGTTTTGTCTGCTGGGCTGGAATTCTACCCTCTTGGTGGAGACCCAAAGGTCCTAGCTGCTTGTAAGTTTTCAGTCAAAATACCATTTGTCTTTGAATATTTTTATTTTGGCCTAGCGGTGATGTTAACTAATCTGATATTTTCAGCAAACTTTGACAATGAATTCATATATATGTTCTGTAGAAAGAACCCTTTGATTGGAGTGTATTCTCGACAGCTATTGAATGTTCAATTAGGACTGTGAGGCATAGTATTTGGGAACAACCCGATCCAGTGTTCAGTAGCTTCATGAAATTCATTCATGAAGATGTTAAAACTATATTTGGTTGAAAATTTAAAAATATCAGAAACTTGGAACAGGTACCGATGTTTAGTAACTCTATATCTTTACTGCACGACTTCAAACTAATTAATTAATTTTTTGTATAGTCCTAGATTTACTGTGATTTGAGGATGAAAGTACCCTAACTGCACCACATTGAAAGAAATTAATTACATACCTGTAGCATAATAATCTCGGATTTACTTGTATTGGAGAATAAGAGGAATCCCTCCGGTTTTAATCGAGGTTTTTATCATTAAGATTTGACAGATGATACTTAACTTCAACTTTAAGGTTCTCAGAGAGAACAAAGTTGCCCTAAAATTGAAAATTACACCATCAACCATCAGATTCTTTGCAGGTTAAGTCAGGAGGGAAAGCTAGAAGTATACTAACTTGTCCAGTCTGAAAATTATGTCCTTTTGGTACCTGAAATTGGTTTTTCCGTCCTCAGGTTTCAGTATCTCCAAATGTTTCTCTAATATATCTGTGTGTTTTGTGTTCTACTAGAATGCCATTATTGTAAGGGAGTATGCCTTTGATGTCCTGGATTGGATTTTCCATTAGAAAACTATCATACTTCAGCATTGAATTGAAAATAGATTTTTTCTGCTATGTTACAAAAGGCGAAACCGATATATTTCTCCAACCAATCCAATCCTGAACGTCAACTATAAAAGACTATACATATTAAACGGAGGCTATTATACGTGCTGCTACTATGGTAGCAACTGGAAGTTTTCTTGTAGCTCACTTTATTTTTCTTATTTATATTTTTAAATACTAGCCGAGTTTCGAAAGTTACGGAAGATAGTTCATGTTTGAGCCAACGAAGTTCTCCCCCACACCCAGCAAATCCTAAAATCGAAAATTTATAAAATGACTCTAGAATAACAAGATTTGAGATTCAAACTAATACTGACTGAAAATGAAAACTAAATGATGAGAAAGGACTACAAGTGTTGATGTATTGATACGGCCATAGTTACAAACATGATAACTGCTAAGTATGAATTGTTTTTCTGTTTACTTTGATGAAATATCTTAAGACAAAATCATTTGGCTTTGTCTTATTGGTTCGTTAAATTATTTTACCATATATCTGTTTTCTCTAATTGATATTACATAAGATTTTTAGAGATGCGTTCTTTCCTTCCAATTCACTCTCTTTGGCTTCGGATTGTAATCTCAAATCAAAGTAATAAAGTTAAATGAAAGAATATTCTTTTTTGCAGACATGGTCAAGAATAAAGGTTTCTTGCCATCTGGACCTTCTGAAATACAAATTCAACGACATCAAATAAAAGAGATCATATTTTCTTTGCTTCCTGCATGTGTAGACGCTGATCCCATTACAGAAGTTTCATTCGAGGTAGATGCAATAATTGCCAATCCGCCTGCATATGGTAAGATGATGTGTGTGTGTGTGTGTGTGTGTGTGTGTGTGTGTGTGTATATATATATATATATATATATATATATATATATTACATTCACTTTTTGCATATGTTAAGATGATGTGTGTGTGTGTGTGTGTGTGTGTGTGTGTGTGTGTGTATATATATATATATATATATATATATATATATATTACATTCACTTTTGAAGACAGCATGATTTTTAGCTTAAAAGTCGAAAACATATTATTGATAGCACCCTACCATCCTCATCACCATTCTCTCGATCTTTCCTCCAGTGCATCTCCCTCTTTTGCTCCTCTCAAGGTCTTCATTTTCTTCCTTTCAGATTATGATGAAATGAAAGGAAATTTTTGTCAAACCAAGAAGAAACCAACTGTAATCAGCTAATGGACAAACTAGAGTAGCTTATAGATATTCAGGTTTACTGTATCAAATTTAAGGTGCATAATTCCATATTAATTCTGAAAGGCTGTAATTTACCGTGTTGGTTTATTTTCCCTTTCTAATCCATTTGCATGTCCTCAATGTTCGGAGGGCGCAAGTTTATTAGATTAGGGAATAATAGGTCCCTATAAGAAGTGATAGACTGTAACATGTTGATATTTAGCTGATTCTGGATTGTTTATCACCATCTCGATCAATAAACCTGTGAGTGTAGGCAGTGATAATTAAAAGTACTGCATCTCGGATGAATATTAACATAGTTCTGTGATTTTGTACCGAAGGCATTCGGGATAACTTTTCTTCACTTTGTAGTTTGCTCGACGCACTTTCGAGATGTTCAAAATTTAGTAGTAGATGGTTCCTCGAATCTTGTTTGTATTTATGAAATTCGAAGGTTCTCACCCGATCATTTGCACCTGCATTTTTTTAGGACATACACATGTTGCTGAGGCTCTGAAAGTACCACTACACATATTTTTCACAATGCCGTGGACGTAAGTTGTTAAACATTTCTTATTCAGCACCTCTACATTTTTGATCCCGTGGAATTTTCTGAATGGATTGATTATTTCCTTTTCAAAAAATGGAAGAATGAGTTCAAGTTTTCCTGGTCGTGAAAACGAAAATATGGGTTTCTTCAAATTATTTTTCTTATACAGTGCTGCATGTATCATAGGGGTTGCACTGTTGGTCTAAGAGCATGTTTGGCTAAGCTTAAAGGTTTACATACAAGATTTCTTAGAAGTATATGAGTTTACAATAATAATTTTTTTTATTACTATTGGTTGAAGTTGGAAATAAGTAATTTATGAACTCAGCCTTAGAGTTACTTTTGAAAATATTATTTTCTCTTGTAAATACGAAAAAAGTAAGTTGTTAAAACGTGTTTGAAGACAAAGTTTTAAGTAACTTTTACTATTTTTCAGCTTAGCACACATGCTAAATTAACTTTCATGTCATCTGTTCAACGTTGAGAATTTTTTCAATTAAATTTCCTTTCTATGGTAAATGACTTCTTTGCTCATTTTTCCTATCTTCTTTACCTGTAGCCCTACCAATGAATTCCCACACCCACTTTCTCGCGTTACGCAACAAGTTGGATACAGAGTGAGCACATACTAATACTCGTGTATATCCTTTTGTTTAACATATTGCTGAATAAATTTTCGTAGATTGATTCATTGTTCTAAGAAGTTAATTGCTAATTGCAGCTATCGTATCAAATTATTGATTCACTAATCTGGCTGGGAATACGGGACATGATAAATGAGTTCAGGAAGAAAAAACTTAAGCTAAGGCCTGTTACATATTTGAGTGGTTCCAATAATTCTCCAGATGTACCATATGGCTATATTTGGAGTCCTCACCTAGTTCCCAAACCAAAAGGTGAGTTCTCTCTGTTCTTATAACAGAATAGCAATGGTAGTTGAACATTATATTTCGTGCAAATATTTAAACTAGGTTGAAAAAAGCCTTAGTTTACGAGAGGATTTTTTCAAGATATCCGGGGGTTAAAACTCCATTCCAAAATATGCATTTTAATGTACTCTAATGTCCAAGAAGCAATAAATCAATTACAAAGGAAGGAGGAGTTCATTTTCCACAACTTAAGTGCCTCCTGGGATTTCTAATCTAAAAAAATATTTCTAGTCCTTTCCAAATTTAGTGCATTTCGTCTATGAATTTCTCTGTATTTTCAGCATTTGTTTTTCTTATTTTCAATGCTAGAGTAATTGGAGGTTAAAGGAAGTTTATAGGAGTTGTATTTCGAATTTGAAATCAAACTACCTCCTCCTACTCATTTTCAAAAGCTATCTGTGCCAGTTTCCAACTGTTATCAAGTTGTACATAATCAACTCAGATTGAATTTTCACAACCGTGTTATGTTAGTAAAGGGATTTTTTGTTCTGCTATTAGTTTCAAGATACTTATTTTTGCATTAGTTATGGAATACCAAGTGCTAATATTGCATTGTTCATCTCACAGGTATTCTTTTCCCAGCTCTCTCATAACACTTGTGAAAACCATGGGAGAACCTTTTATTTTATTTGAGCACCAAAAGAAACCTCCTCATGTCTCACTTACTCTCAAAATGAAATTTCCTCTACATCTAGTGCAGAAGGCCTCAGTTAACATGGATTAGAGTAATATAATGCTCACACAACATGTCATGTCAGTTTGAAAATGTTAAAAGTCGTATGATGGAGCGTATGATATGCCTGTAGTAGAATTAACAACATAATCAAACCATGCCTTTTCCCAATAAATTTGGAGCCGGCCATATAAATTCTTTTTTCTCTACTTTGTTTCCAACGTGTTTATTGTAAAGTTGTATATCCCAATATGGCAACTCTGCCTTCCATTGATGTGAGAATGAAAAAAATGCATATGAGGATTTATTAATGGCAACCGGGTGAAAATAAATAAATTTGTTGATACTTTTTTGTTTTTGAAGATTGGCTGGTATTTTTTCTGACATTTTTACCCAATAAATTTGGAGGCAGCTAACTTTGTTAAATTTTTATGATTATTCCAATATGTTAATCATAAAGTCATATATCTTGATATGGCAATTCCACCTTCCATTGATGTGGGAATGATAAAATACATGAGGATTTTTTCGAAGTAACAAGGTGAAAATAAATAAATTTATTATTACCTTTTTTTTTTTTTAATAAGGTTTGCATGCTTCTTTGTTGACATTGTTAATCCAGATGTATCAATGGATTTGTGATCTGATTAATTTTCTTATCTGTTTATTCAAACAATTTATTTGCCTCTCAAAAACAACGTTCTAATTTTTAGCATTCTTATAGCCTTGTATTTTCATGGCTGCAGATTGGGGACCCAAAATTGATGTTGTCGGGTTTTGTTTCCTAGACCTTGCATCGAATTATGTACCACCAGATTCACTTGTGAAATGGCTTGAAGCTGGTAAAGAGCCTATTTACATTGGTTTTGGCAGCCTTGTAAGTTTCGTGCTTCGGTTCCTTTTTTTGGTTTATATGAAATGACACACCATCCCCTTTGCCCCACCCCAACCCTCCCATCGAAAAAAGAAGAAAATATCTATATTTTTATAAGAGTAGACCAATCGCTCTTCTTAATGGTTCATTGAGTGATAGAGCGAGCAATGCTACCTCAAACTTGCGTGTGTGTGACTCACCTACAGTGAACTGGTTGGGAGATGAAGAGGCAGAAATACAGTATTAGATATATGTTGAAACCACCTCATTAAGAACTTAGTTATTAGAGATGGACGGAATTATTTATCCATAATTATATCTTCAACATGCCGCTTCATGGGTAAACCTGATTTTTTAACGAAAGGCTTTATGCATGAGATTTTCACAATTGGGTAGCGACGAGACCTAAATCAGGACATTTCCATGCTTTGATACCAGTTTAACCACCTTTACTAAAAGCTTGATCTATTAAAACAATATCCACCGAAATCTTCTAGTTAGGTTTTGTTTGGTTTGACAATGGGTCTGCCAACCATGATGGAAATTAGCTGAAGGTAAACTTTTCAGATTTTATAATGATTTTCAAACACACTATAGCTGGAGTTTTCTCAGTGGTTTTGTCATATCCTGAATATAATATAGTTGTGAAAGAAAATGTGATGCTCAAGTTTCTCTCTCTCTCTTTATGTTGACTCCTAATTGTCAATTGTCAGATATGACATTTTCTCTCTAGTCTCTTCTCTGTTAATGAATAAAAGACGTCACCTGGCAAGAGAAATAACAATAGGGAAATGCTACTTGTACCACCTGGTTTACAGAATGCACAAGTGGCAAGATCTCGCATCATTTTGGACAAAAAACAAAGTTAAACCATACCATGAGATCCTGCCATCTGTGCATTTTGTAAACCAGGTGGTACAAGTAGCATTTTCCATAATGTGAAGAATATTATAAATTGTATATAATAAACTAGTTTCTATTACTAAATAAAAGACCATATTTATAGAGTTATAAATAACTCTAAAAGGAAAG
>CAIGRO010223936.1:0-12927 GCA_903798355.1 Fraxinus baroniana | reverse complement strand
GTCGCGATAATAAAAATCTAGTTAAATTAATCCTTGTGGGAACGATACTCGAAATTTTAGGATTTCCACTTTATTACTTGTCAACGAACTGTATATTTGCGGGATTCAAATTCGAAACATATTTTCGTGAACAATCATTAACAAAAATACTCCAAAAAGAGGTATGGTCCGGTACTCCTCCCAATTACTCTGACTTGAAGATATTTAGGTTGTCGTGCTTACGCTTATGTTGATAATGAAGAATTGGAGCCTAGAACTAGAAAATGTATATTTCTTGTCTATAAGTCCCATATTAAGAAATATAAGCTATGCTGTCCATAAACAAGTAAAGTAATTATCAATAGAGATGTTATATTATATAAAAGTGCAATACTTCATGGCTTTCCTTCTAGAGATTTTTGTGATACAAATCTCAGGAATTAAACATGCAGGTGGAGTTTGAGATTGGTTAAGGGTCTATATTAGAGTCTATATTTCAGTTTAGGTCAGAAGTAAATGGTAGTTCCGATTTCTCACCGCCACCAGTGCCACCACATTATTCTATTGCTAAAGATGGGCCCATAAGAGATATTAGATCTCCATAAAGGTACGATGAGCCTGATTTGGTTGCCTATGCCTTGAATGTGGAAGAAGGTATTAATTCAAGTGAAAACCCTTCTACTTACTCAGAAGAAATTAGTTGTGATTAATCTAGTAGATGGATAATTTCCATACATGAAGAGATAGAATCATTTCAAAAAAAAAAAATAGAACATGGAATTTAGTGAGATTACCTAAGGATAAGAAAGTTGTTAGTTGTAAATGGGTTCTCAATAGGAATGAATGTGCAACAAGAGTTGAATAAGCTAAGTATAGTGCAAGACTAGTTACAAAGGAATACAGTTAGATTTTTTTGTATAGACTTTATAGATGCATTCTCTCTAGTTGTAAAAAATAGTTCAATTCAAGCTTTGCTTGGTATTTTTGGCCAAGTATGAATTTGAGCTTGAGTAATTGGATATCAAGATAGCATTCTTACATGAAAAACTTGATGAAGAGATCTACATGCAACAGTTATAGGGTTCGACTCATTGATGACTATCCATGACTTCAAAAGAAGCAATTATGTCAGTTGTGTCTACTTTAAAATGTATGGTGACGGGTTGTTTATATACGTACTTTTATATATTGATGATATGTTGATGGCAGTCAAAAATAAAAAAGATAAGAAATGAGAAATCCTAGCTTAGTAAAGAATTTGATATGAAAGACTTAGGTGCAGCAAAGAAGATACTTGGAATGGAGATTCTGAGAGATAAAATGGAAGGCATATTACACCTAAGTCAAAAAGGATACATTGGGAAAGTTCTCTACATGTTCAATACGCAGAATACCAAACCCATTTGTTCACCTTTAACTACGTACTTCAGACTTTTATCTACTTTAGGCCCACAATCAGATGATGAGATTGATTCTATGTAACAAGTTCTATATTCTAACATCGCGGGATCTCCCATATATGCGTTGTTTATTCACGTCCAGAGTTATCATATGCAGTCAGTTTAGTCAGTAGATACATGGAAAATTATGGTAAAGAATATTGGAAAGTTGTTCTGTATTTTTAGATACCTTCATGGCTCTATTGATTTTTTTTTTTTTTTTTTTTTTTTTGCATTATGGGAAAAATACGATTGAGTTATTGGATATGTTAATTCTAAATTTGTTGGAGATCTTGACAAGGAAAGATCTCTTATATGGTATGTTTTTTGCTATTGGTGATTGTGATATCACTAGTGTAGGCACGTGCGATGCACGTGCTGTAGTTTTGTTGGATATTTATTAGCGTGGAGTGATTTTAAGTTATTTTTTCAGTTTAATGTTCAAAGACAAACGTGTTCCCTTTCGGTGCAAACTAATATAAAAAATAATTTCTTCTACAAATCTTTATTTACCAAACATGTAAAATGTAGAGAAACGAGAACACATACTACAAAATATAAAATGCTCTAACATTAATGCTTGATTTTGCTTTGAACACTTAAGTTCATATTCAAATAACATTAAATGGATATCATAGTTCTCATTTAGGTGATACTACAATACACTATCATAATAAAGATAATGATACAAATTTATTTTGAGGTCCGTAGTAAATTTCTAACATAAAATACAAATCCATTAAGTTAAAAACTATAGGCACTCTCGTTCTTCCCCTATTCCTGCCTTTTCCTCCTAGCTTGTTTAGTAAAAAAGAGGAAGAAAATAAGTTCTCTCTGAAGCTGCTGGTACTTGCAGAAGGTTTTTTCCCACCGTACGTGTATTATACATAGAAAAAGAAAAGGTATCTTAGAAGGTTTGCTAGGTAGATTAGACTATCGACAATATTAGTAAAAAAACGAAAAAAAGTTAAAACCTTAATCAATGAATGTCTACCAGAACACGACATTATGTATCAAGAAGAGTTTTGTCAACTACTAATACAAATTTCTTCGACTCACCTGCTTTCCAATGTTAAATGGAATATATTTGTACTTGATCATGTGCGTGATTTGATGCCTCATTATGAGTGCAAAAAGAACAATCCAGTAGCACAATAAGATGTACCAAAAGACGGGGACGTCAAACATGGAAAATAATGTCATAAAAAATGCTATACAGAAAGCTTTTGTAATGGCAAACCTAAAATTGAAGAAATTATGCAATATATTAAAATTATTCGGTAACACGGAAACACCGTGTGCTTCGATGACACGGAGACACCTTCTAATTATTCAGAGAGACAAAAGTCTCTGAATTATTCGGTGACACGGAGACATCGTGTTCTTTGGTGACACCTCTGAATTATTCGGTGACCTTCTAATTATTCGATGACACGGAGACACCGTGTGCACACGGTGTCCACGATGTCTCCGAATAATTCGGAGACACAGAGACATCGTGTTCTTTGGTGACACAGAGACACCGTGTCCGAATAATTCGGAGACACGGCCTGACATGTCTCCGAATAAGACACGGTGTCTCCGAATAATTCATCAAATTTTAACATACCAACTTGGTTATGAAGTAGACATGGATCCCTTTCATACAAACGTTGATCATCCACCAATTGTTTCAAACTACCAGTTCCAACATTTAGTGACAGTTGACGAGGTGATTTTCTGACTACAATACAAACGATGACCTTTAAGTTCACAGAATATATTACAATAGAAAACGGAAATAAGAATGTAGATCTATGATGGAGAATGACCAATAAACAATATTTATAAGCTAGTTCGAAAAAAAAAATCTGCTTACCAATTTGTTCCGCACTACCACTGCTATCACCCAAAGTTAACCCACCTAAAAATCTAGTTCCCAATTCTAACAGAATAAAGCACATGTTTAATTAACATCTTGTTAAACCACCTAAGAAGCAAGTTCCCAATTTTTCACATAATTAACATAACAGTTTCCCTTCCATTCTTTTTCAAATTCTCACTAAATCCAGAAGACCTAGCTAATTGGTAGCACACCTATCATGAAAGATTAAAATCATATGGGGAAAAATGTAATGATAAATTTTGACTAACTGATAACGGAAGAAACTTCAACAGACGACGTGGATGATTTAAAAACAATAGTATGATTTAACTTCTTCATGCACTAAAGAATTTGTAGACTTGAAAACCTATATAAACTTTTATAGCTTCTTAAAACTTTAAGTGTGATTTTATTTTAGAAATGTAGATTCATAATTTTCAACGTATTAGCGAGATAGATACATAAAATTCATGAAGAATTCACAAGGTATACTGTAAGGGTAAAAGAAAAAATGGAGCTAAACTGATTTTACTATCGAGATTAGGAGTTCAAGTAAATAATGTGTTAATTGCCATAATTTCAAAAGCATACCAGTTTTGCTTGAATATATGTGGCTAGGAAGGAATGACATGAATATTTCACAATCATCACTCAAGGCTTTCATTTCTGAAGCAAACCAAACTTATCCTACAGGAAAATAGCATTTAGTTAAACAGAAACTACAGAATGAGAGAGCCAAACAATTGGCATATGGAAGAGATAGGTTGTCATTCCTATGAATGGCAACCTGTTGACATAATGGCCTAATGAGTGCACAAAGAAGCAACCTTTTCTAAACAAGGTTGGCTGGGGATCACCAAGTAATAAAGCACAGAAATTATTCAAGATAACATAATGATTAGAGCATGGTCGGTGCATACTTAATTGAGCAACTGTAGAATTTATAGGGAGGAAAAGAAAGTAACATACCATCAAGACCCCAGCCAATGTTAAATGGAGTAATGCCAATAGCATCCTGAGCAGCAATAAAACTTTTATCGCGAGTGTCAAGAAGCACAAAAGAGAACATCACATCCAACATGTCAACAAAATTTTCGCCATATTCTTCATACTGAGAGAGGGAAAATGGGAAGCCCACGAAAATATAGATGAATGTAGAATAAATTTTGTGAATTCTTGTGCTATTACTTTTTCTGTAATATTTGGCAAAGAACAAAATTTGTAACTGATATATATGGCTTATAGTCAACTAAAGAATGGTAAGCCTTCATCTGAATACACTATTAAAGCACTTACAAGATGGGCAATAACTTCACAGTCACTTCCCATTCTAAACTGATGAGACTTTAGTTTTTCCCTCAGTTCCTTATGGTTATATATTTCCCCATTAACCTAAAAGCACAAGAAAAAGGGAAAAAATAAAGGAGCAAGATCAATTTACTTTTTCCAAGATCAGTAACAGACTCTAGTAGAGAATATCATGTGCCTTGTAGAAGCTAAATAAAATGATAGTCCAGGAATGATAAGAAAATAACATAAAGCTTAGTTGGAAAACAGAAATTTGAAGGAGGCGGCTATTCCTTTCTGAGTAACCATTATGGTATCTTTTCTTACTAATGATCAGACAACGTAAATGGTTGCAAATATCAGAATCAGCACCATGTGGCATATCTTATGCCATGACAAGTGTTACACTATTGTAATAAGAAACTTCAGGAGTAGTTTGTAGGGATGTCAATAAAACCCGCTTAACCCGATACCCGTGGGGCCCCGCCCAAATGGGACGGGGATTACCCGCCTAATCGGGTACACATGGCAGGGATGGGGCGAAAGTCATTACCCCGTACCAAAAAACTAAAAAATAACCAAAACACGTAAGCTACACAAACATGAAGAAGATAAGGAGATTCTGAAGAAGATAAGGAGATTTACTTCATTTTGTCAACTATAAGATGTGCTATATGCCAAGTACAAAACTAAAAGATCCAGAACTGCACAAAATAAAACAAAACAATATTCTTGCTATTTACCAAGTCCATTTTGCATAAGTCAGGCAAATTAAGCAGGAGACTAAATCTTGGATCTTAAAATTAGCATTCTTTTCATTGACATTTTCACAAGCAGTATTAGTGTTTTCTGGGGATGAAGGCACCATTTCCACAGCAACAAACAAAGAGCTTAATATTTTTCATCTTAAATACAGGAAAGCAGATAGAATATACATGTTTCTCCAAACAACAATGGGCTGAGTCAGTTTAAAAATAATATATAAACATTTAATCATATAGAAGTCATTTAGTGTAATTAGCTCACAATTTGCAACTTGATTGTCTTCCCATCCAGCTCTATTGTCCTAATTATCTGCAACAATTAAAAACTAAAAAATAACCAAAACACGTAAGCTACACAAACAGAGAGAGAAATTACAAGTAACTTACAAAATTAACTCCTATGTCATCATAGGAATCATCAACCAAATAACAAATTACCCACGCAATAAACAGTTGAACAAAAATTTCAAATTTAACCACCCACTGTTGAACTGAAAATAATTAGCAACAATGTATTCCAAAGAAAGTGTAATCGAATCACAATTTTAAGCAAAACTGATAATGGAGCCGAAATATAATCAGCCAAGTCTTTAGAGTACCCCAAATCATATTAACCTATCAGATGAGAAATACAATGTATCCAAATACATTAATGCTCCACAGATGTACTCAAGATCGAGAGCCGCCGCTGTATGAAAACCTTTGAAGTGTTTCAGGGCAAAGATAATGGCATTTGGGCTTCGAGTCTATTTAAGGAAGATCTTTGATTTGAGAAGAGAGATGGGGGTCGAAGAGTTTGATTTGAAGAAAAGAGGTGGGGATCGAAGAAGAAAAGAAGAAGTGGAAGAAGAGCGGAGGGGATCGAAGGAAGGAAGAAATGGTCTAGGGTTTGCACCACACTCCCATAGACCCATACTTGGACACACGAAACGGTGTTACTTTGAGCAGGCAACGACCAAAACGACGTCGTTTTGGGACAAACAAAACGACGTCGTTTTGGACGAAAACGTGAACAGTATATGTTTGATTCACTCTTATTATATAGTAGGGATTTAGAAATCTACTTTATAGACTATAGTTGCATTGTCAACTACCGTAGTTAGTACATGGCTATTACATAGATTTTTAAGTAAGCTATTTGGTTAAAGGGACTATTTGGTAAACTTAGTGAAAACTTGGAGATTACTTCAGCCTTTTATGATTGTTCCTCACAAAAGATAAGATGTTTGATGAGATGATGCAATACATTTGATTTACAGTATTATTTTGTGCGTGATGTTATTGCTTGAAGTCAAATTGTTGTGAGAAAGGTTGGCAGCCAAGATATTCCTGTTGATATAATGACCAAGTCACTCCCTATAGCTAGGTTTGAGCATTACATGGATTTTCTTGGTATTTTTTGTTGAATTTTCCTCAAGGTTTTTGTAGAAAAGGTAAACATTTTTGTTGAATAGTGAAGTTTTATTCATTGTATTGGAATTTGTGTCAAAGAGAAAATTTGTTAGAGTAAGCTGATCTGAGTTCTAGATGGCCCAAATCGAAAAGCTCGTGGTGCGATATATGTGGTGAAACTAGAATTACGTGAAAATATGGGGGTCTATGGTTGTAATGGAGGGATTAGGCTAGGTGTACCTCCTTTGCCCGTGGTTTCTTCTCATCTTGGGTTTCCATGTAAACTTTTCTTGTTCTTATTTCATATGTATTGTCTATTCTCTTTTTTGCGTAACATGATGGTTGTAATAGCATCCTGAGAGCAACTAGATAACAACCACCATAATGTCTAATTGGTGAAAATGGAAGATTAGAGCGAGGATTGAGGATGAGCATTTTGATGAGTTCTTTGGAGGATGAGTTCATTATAAATAAAATAGTAGCTTCCTATTCCTTATGATGAGAATCGTTCACACTAAATTCTGGTATGCATTCTTATCTTCAGCACATCGGATCATATGCATGTAGAATTCATATTTTTTTTCCCTTATTTTGTCTTCTTTTGTTCTGTCATTGTTGAATATTCTTGTTCCCGATATGACAAAAATATGATTATTTCCTTCTAAAGTCTTGATGGAGTTGTGTAAATTGACTTGTGTTCTTTTTCTAAGCCATGGATATAATTTAGTCGACAATGAGTCCTTGATTGTTCACATCCAACAATTGGAGCATGGCACATACTCATTTACTTTCATCTCAAAATTTATCTTATCTTTATGCTGCTTATTATTTTTAAATTTGGGTAATATTAACCTAATTAGTAATATATGTGTATTATGGAGACAGTAGATCACTGGTAATTATATGGAGGGTGATCTTCGATATTTTTTGGGTATATCCCATGTGGTTGAATTCTTTAGACTCTTCAAATAAAAGTTCAACAGTATTTTGATGGAATTGCTAAATTATTGTATGTAAATGAGCAAGGCAAATAATGAATGAGAACAGTTCCTTAGATTTAGCAACCCCATTCATTTGAGTTACCTTTCTTGAATTTGAATGAGTAGACATTATGAACGATAAATACATAAAGTAGCAGGCTAAAGTCTAAAGATATTAAATAGGAGATGAAAGAGGATGGTATCTGGTCTTTCTATGTACAAGTTGAATAAGTGTATAGTACTGAAAGTTTGAGTTATTGTGTGCTTGGTTATGATGAGGAGAATTCAGGATTTAATTATGTCTGGCAGGGTTGGGACAGGGTAACATATTGAGACTATAAATCCTAGTTAAGACATATGTTGTTATTGGGAGAAGTTTTCGGAATTCAACAATGTGATTGAATTTTATCATTTGTATTAGGTCTAAAAGTGTTGGCAAATTTCGTGTTCAGACATGATTTAATCAAGTTGTATTTGGGACTTAGTTATTGGGTGTTGAAGTGTCTTTGAAAGGGGTAAAATTCTACTAAAGAAGATCATAAAATGTCCAAAAGTGCTCCGAGGAAGGTTGCTTAAGCACATAATATGGACTGAAGATCACATATGATCAATAGGATGCAATTAAAAGTCAAAGAAGTGTCAAAATGCTGCACAAGTTATGCTCCCAATTCTCAGCTACAGGTTGAGACCTGTTTTTCACATAGAAGACGTTTGATTAGATATTCTTAGAAAAATTGTAGCTATTTTAGTTAGGTTTCCAACACACTTTGAATCATTTTAATCAGATATCGGGAGATAAGGATATGAAAAAAATATTGACGACTATCAGAGAGCTTGATGCTCGCCCAAAGGGTGCTTGAACAGTTTTAGTAAAACTGGACCGCCCCACTGGTCGACAAAGATACGCTCAAACGATCGTGTCATTTGAGAAAGATCAAAACAACAATAAACATCTATCAAATATCTTTCAGAGTTCTGAACACCCAGAGAGGTGATGGAGTTCCGATTTGTAAAGAACGAGTTCGTTTTTGGTAATCCATGAGGGGAAAGAAGTCTACAAATTCTGGAGCTGTTGCTAGAGTGCACAATCAACGAGTTCTTTAGTGGTTAAAGGTTGAGGTCAGAGTCTGCTAAGGTTTAATCTTGTATTAACCAATTCAATAAGTTCAATCTTTTCTAGTGGATCTTTTACTAGCATTGGGTACCTGTATGTTTTTTCTCTTGAAGAGTTCTTCAAGGATATCTCGTTCGTAAATAATTCTCGACTATGTAATAGGATAGATGTAAAAATGCAAAAATGTATAATTGTTCATAAAATGAACAAATGCAAAAAAATTATATATAATGTACAACAATGAGAGATATGTATTCATATAGACAGGTAATAAATTAGCAAATGAAAAGATATGCAATGCACATACATGTAAACACGTTCTGATGATGAGTCTTGCTTGAAAACATCAATATGAGATTGTTTGCACCCATTACTGATTTGATAGAAATCCAGAAGCAGTTCCCTAAAGCACGATAGAGTAGCATCCTTCAACATTACGAAAAATTATAATTGTGAAAGAAACATTGAGAAATAATTTCAAATTAGTACCTTATAATGCCATCATCCTCCCATTGCATTCAATCATCTCTACCTTTGAAGATTGGGTTCGCGTAGCTGCCCTATACCTTGATATTAGTGGCCAAGTTCAAGATCCTACAACCTGAACAAAATAAATTGATGTAGTGTTAAGCATATCTAGAATGCATGCAGTGGCAGGGTACTGCAAACAACTCTGTAGGCGTCAAGAATTATAGTAGCAATGGATGGGATATCTGATTGACAAGGAGACCCATATGAGACATCCATTCCTAACATCATTGTTGGTGTATCCTTGATTAGGGGAATGCCAGGAGATTTCTCTATTGCTAGCAATGAATTGATCCCTTTTATCAGCAGAGGAAATTGGCGAAAAACTCAATTGAAACATATGATGAATGAGAAACAAAACATGATTAATTTTTAGCAATTCTAATTGATATTGTTGGAAATGGTTTAGTAAAATGGGTCAACTTTAAGTCCCATATTGAGTGGGACCCATACGTCGATATTAACAGGACTAAGCATATTCACGTTCTACTCCATGAGGTGATCAACGTGATATATTTATTTACTGAAAATCATTTAGAATGTCAAAGTAACCCACTTGGAACTATACACTAGTGAAGAATTTGATTTATTGAAAATTCTCAAACACTTATCCCACATAGCAAAGTTAGGAAACTTTGGTGTAGGTATATAGTATAAGGTTGGGATTTGGATTTGGGTCCCAAGGAGTACCAATAGTTTTTGGAAGGAGTGAGACCTATATCTTATTGGATTTGGTCCAAACCCCACACGCGCGTGCCACCGCCACAGTCTGTTTAGCCGGCTCATCACGGCATGAAACGAGCACTCTCTTGTCTTTTGGGGCAATATTTATTTAATTTTGGATCAAATTGTAATTAATCAAATTCTTAGGTACTTAATGAAATCATTATTTTTTTTTATTGGCTTATTTTCGAGTAAATATTTTTTGGATGGTCACTGTTAACCAAACCTTGCTATCTGTTCGAGTTTTGAGGAGTTGTCTAAATAGTGACAACTGTTCTGAAATGGCTTGAAGGTCGTTTGAATGACCACGAACAAGTCTATAAATAGCCTACCCCGCTGCTAGAAAAATTACACATTTTCATTGCAATCATTCTCTGCTTTAAATCTCACTCTCCTCTCTTATTCTGATATTGTTCTTAGAGTGAAAAATGCTTCGTTGAGTTCGTTATAACTCCTATAGATTGTCGTGCTGCTTCCGTAGGAGAAGAAATTCATTTTATTCTAGAAAACGATTGCTACATACCTTCAGCACCTGTGAATGCGGCAAATTTGTTTTAAGGGAACATCGTGAACTCGGTGGACTCGAATTAATAATGTGATCATGTTGATCAAACTAGTTACGCTGTCCAATTACTTCAAGGTAATTCTGTTGTAATATTCGAATGAGATTTTTATATTCCATAATAGCATATATTACCTTGGATTTGATTTTGAGAAGCACATTTGTGAGGTACTGTTCATTGATTCTACTAGGAGTAGGGGAGGGCAAAACCCAAACTAACCACCTAAACCGCCCAACCCGACCAAAATCGACTGGTTTGGGTCAATTTTTGTGATTTTTCAGTTGGGTTCCGGGTTTTGGGTTAAGAAGCGGGTCTGTTTATGGGTTGACTCTTGAAAATCAAGTTAACCCAATCAAACCCTACCCACTTAGTCTAAAAAAAAAAAGTAAGTGAGAACCTAGCTCAACAGACCAAAAAACATAACCCCAGCCCACGTAACACAAAATGCAACCCTAACTTTATTATTCCAACCAAGTTCCATCTCTCTCTCTCTCTCTCTAGCCATTTGATGCCAGAGAGATTGAATAGAAAGAGATGACGATGTCTAGTGGCCTTTGGATTCTCAGCGGAGATGGGGAGGACCGACTCTCTTTGAGGAAAAAGGAGTTGAGATCACGAAAGAAGACGATATCGATCATTCTTTTTGCCGCTACCAACAGGTAAATACCAAAATATGTTTTTTTAGTATATTTTGTGGCATGGATTTTCTTGATTTTTCTCAAATTAAGCATTCTTGTTCCTGTAATTTTATTTTGATGACATGACTTTTTCATGCTTCGAATTATTTTGAATAGTTTCCGATTTTTCTGCATAATTTCAATGTGCATAAGTAGTATATAATAATGCTTCTAATTTTGGAACAGAATTGGTTTTCAAAATAGAATAAATGGAAACAACAGCATCTAAGCCCAAGTCTTTGCCCTCTCATCATGATCATCTCAAGCAGGTATATTCATCTTTTTTGCTCTCTTTTTATCTGAACGCTTTAATTGATTTATGCATGTATATTATATGATGTGATGAAAATATTAATGGGTTCCAATGGTGGATTTTTGCACGTATATTATATGCTGTGATGAAAATATTAATACGAATAAAATTTTTTATCAATTGATTGTTAATTCAGAGTAGGGGATTTAATCATTTTGTTCCTTACTAAAATATTCTATGAATAATCTGTAAGTAAGTGTTATGCCCTAAATCCAATCAACTTTGGACATAAGCACTCTTAATGTATATATAACATGTGCATACTTATGGCACCTGTGCATACTTATGGCCAGATCTATTATTTAATTGAATTAATATTCTAATTAATTAAATAATAGAATCCGTAGATTCAAGTATTGGTGATTTGTTAATCACAAGGAGTTGTGATTGTGAGATACAAATTATATACGACTGAATCTTAAATCGTCCATGGTCGTACGTAATAACGAGATATGTATATCGTTATTACGGATAGACTATCATGTGTGGCATTTCTTACTTATGGAGTAAGAAGTTGATCTCACAAACTAAAGTGTGGTGACATTTGAATAAATACGTGAATGTTTTGTTATAGAACAAAACATTGGAGACCCGCCGATAGATTCCACATCGAAAAATATCTGAGTGTCAGTGGTTAATCTCTAACGTTCGATAGTTGAATTGGTCCTTTGACTTGAGGTCATCATAGTATCTTATATGAGGACAGTCATCCTTTGGTGATGTTGGATGTTGCTCTGCCAAAGGTCGCTAATACAGCATCGTTCTGGTATTTCAAGAATCATATGAAGGTTGTGAATGATCAATAAAGGATTCGTCACTCTTAGATAGTAAGAGATTGTGATCTACATTTTATCCAGTTAAGTTGATAATGAAATCCTTGGCCAAGATGAACTCCTAAGTCAAAAAAGTTTTCGGCTTACATTGGCTTAACAGTAAGATAAAAGATATGATCGATAATTTAGATTGACACATATCCATACTTCATAATTGATCGGATCATATTGACGAAATGATTATATTTTCACGGTAAACGAACAAGTTTAGTTTTATCATACCACGTGACATTTTCGTTACATGTATTACCCGACACATTGCAAAATGTCAATCTGGGACAACGAATGTGAATTAATGATAAATTAAAAGGGGTGTTTTAATTTATCAATTTTGACTGGATCAAAATAATAATTCACGTCGTTAGGCATCGTGATTGGGAACCTAATCGGTCACACACATAAGAGAATCAGAAAAATGAGATTTACCAACTAATTAATTGACAAGTATTAGATAATTAATTAATTGGGTTG
>CAIGRO010223924.1:0-11411 GCA_903798355.1 Fraxinus baroniana | reverse complement strand
AATTATCTCAACTACTTTCAAAAAACAAAAGTACTAAGAAGTATATTTATTATCAAGCATTAACAAAATAACAACATTGTTAAGAAATTCATTATATACTTCAAGAAGTTGTACTCATATAATGAAGTGAAAGAGATATTTGGAAGTTCGCTATTCATTTATAAATAAAAATTTAACATGTATACAAACAACTACAAACTCAACCTTATTTGTAATAAAGTTGGACCTGCAAACTTATATATGAAAAACAAAGTTATGATATAGAAGATGACAAAGCATTACCACATACTAAATATACATCCCATTAATATTTTGATATAATATATGAGTAGCTTAGTGCATGGTTACATATCAATAAAAATATATAAAGGGGTTTTTTGAGCCCTTTTTTTTTTTTTTTTTTTTTTTAGATCCTTTTTTTTTTTTTTTTTTTTTTTTTTCAAAAAATGCATTTTGCAATAGTGTTACGATAGAAAATGTATGGTTAAAAATTAAGAAAAAGTTTTTAATTTGCGTGTAATATCATTATATTGAAGAATGTACGGTTAAAATGGGGTCAAATCACTATTCAAGAATGCATTTTGATGGAAAAAAATGGGGCTCAAACAAGGACTGAGTGATATTGCTATGGTCCATTGGTTAATTCAGTTCAACCAATGGTTTAAATGGTGAACCAATGAGACATAATGCCTTTGACCTCTTGGTCAGGTTCAACTGCTCTGAGTTAAAGTAAAAGTTTCACATTAAGTTCGAATCACCAAAACAAAATAGTTGAGGAACATCTAATGAACAAAATGAGTTTAAAATTACACGTTCCCCAGAGAATCACCTTGTAGCATCAAATCCACCCAAGTAGCTATACTTTGATGCCCCTATACCACCATCAGGTCCCTACATGAATGTGAAACGAACAAGCTTCAAATGATATATAACAAGATAAGTCCTTCAAAGTAAAACGCGCAGAAAAGACAACTTATGTGACCTGTGCCCGTCGTAGCCCATATTCAAGAAGAAGTTTGGACTTCCCAGCAACAAAACGATGCCTTGCAGCATTTGTAGCTACCAATGATGCATAGTTGATAAGATTTAGAAGTGGGGTTTCAAGCAGTTGAACCACCTTATGAAGACAGACACAATTATCAATAATATAGAAAAGTAAAACCAAGAAAGGAAAGATGCTTACCAAACCAAAATCCGAATCAAGTCATATGTTATTATGTTCTCCAAAGTCATACTTTTAGCATGTTATCCAAATATGATTATGATTTATGAATAAAGTACAATTTCAAAGGTACTCAATACTCACAGCTATTGGTCCTTCAACCCTCATTAAGGGTACCTTTGGAAATACAACGTATCCTTCAGAAATAGAATGTATCTCCACATCGGAACAATCCATTCCTCGAAGGTAGTCGTAGAAACCATCCTAAAGTCAAAATCAATTAATAATATTAGTAAAACCGATTCTATAAGAACTGTCATACATTACAAAGGAACTTCGTGTCTGACAAATGCATTGTAGTGATAGCATAAGGAAGGACGTGAATACTGGAACTACCTGAAATTTGATGGTTATGTTATGGATGTATATTAATTGTTATAAGAGAGAATGAGGCTGCGATGCTATCTTGTATCTACTTTTTAATTCAGGCATTTTACATAACAAATTATGAAACATTGATTGAAACAATTTAGTCATTACTTTATCGAAACTAATGTTTGGCTCATGATCACTTTTCCCATTTCATGACAGCTCTCGGATAGATAATAAAATTGATTTTGTTGGTGATAATCTACCATTGACTAACAGATTTGTGTTAATCAAACAGGAAATGAAATTTTAAATTGATCAAACGTGTTTCCTAATTTAATTTAATTAAAAAATTCTAAACCACACAAGGCCTTGTAGCCCAACTGAGTAACACATAGAAGAATACATAAATTATATTTATTAAACACATTATGGTTTGTCTAATATAATTTATTTCAAGACCTTGGTTAAAGGTTCGAGGATTTCATGTATATCTCCTAGTGATCATAATTAACATAAAGTTAGATTGTTTGCAGTTCAATGAGAGTGAAACTGTATTTTGTTTAGTAATTACATACTGTGGTTTCAAAGTGCAAAATCTTGTTGAAAAACCAGAACTTTGCCCAACATCTCGTTTGATTACTTTAACATATAACGACTGACATATCAAATGCATCAGTATACCTCACATGACGGAGGCAAGGAAGCTCGGATAAAGGCAATCTCATCCTCTGTAATTCTGAAGTTAGCAATTAACTTTATGCACTCTTCTAGACCAGCAAAAACTGTATATTCACCTCCAAAGGGGTTTTTTCGAAAATACAAGTCAAACCTGAAAGATAATCACGTGCTATCTATGAGTAATTGTTTGAAAATATAAGAACATCACATGGTGTTTTGATAAACTGAAGTGAGCAGAAAAAGAAATTGCATGTTGAACAATCTCCTTCAGGCCAAGACTAAGAGTATGTATCCAATCAGATAAAGACATATATATAAGGCCAAAAAGTTAAATCATGTTCTTGCAAATCACAAAAAACACTTCACAAAAAGTCAGGCTATCTTTCATGGGGAAATTTTAGCACCTGGAGAGACACATAACCGACAGAGATGAAATGTCAGGAAATCTTTCGTGGCAGAGCCTAAGTAATGACACGGTACTCACGTAAAAAATTATGAGAAATTATTTTAAGATATATTAATTAGTTCTCATGCTAACAAATTTTACTAAACTCGATAAAAATGTTAACATAAATCCAAATATTTTCATTTTCTTTTCTCCACAGATATATCTTGTTTAAATATAGGCACAATTTTCCATTGAAAAGAAAATGCAAAATGCTCAACACCTAAACTGTGTCTGTGTTCAAAACTAAGCCTGTCATTTCATTCATCTTTTAATTTATTTAATATAAGTTTCCAACAAGAATTTGAGTTCCTCATTTGTAAAGGCAGCTAATAAAAGGATAGTAACACATTAACTTAGAAAGTCAAACCAAAAGCACATCTTTCTCCATGTTTAGTGATAAACTTCAGCTTCAAAACTAATCCCATCAATAATCCAGAAGCACTTGGGGAAGCTAATGAAAATAGCGTTCAAGTTTAGAGCTCCAAATACTTAACTAAACTCAAAATAGACCAAAATTAGATCCAGCAAAGACAAAAGATACCATAAACTGAAATAATTAAATACAACAAAAGAGAAAAAAAAAATCTTGTAAAAGTTAAAGCATGCAGGACTACAGCTCAATTTATTAATAATTGTGCCTGTGGCTGGAAAAAATAAGGAATGTCCAAAAAAACTGGTACTTGAATTGTTAGCTCTCTCATCACTGATTGAACAAAATATTTCTTCTACAAAGCTTTATAATTAACAAATATTATGCTTATGATCAATTAATTGTTCAATAACAACTGCTTGATTTAAAACCACAAGTGTGGAAATAGAATAAAAAACTAAGAATAAAACTTTGTTTAAAATTAAATTCAACCGTTCCAGTTCACTTATAACAATCAATACTTCATTCACGAGTTCCCAACCAACCAATGCAATAAACTCTAGAATTCAATAAACCACACGTGCAGTCATAAACTAATTAACCGTGTAATCACAGCGAACAAAGAAACAAAAAGAGAGAGAATTACACAGAGCGTTCTTCATGCTTCCCGGCTTTCCAGTAAGCATAGGCCATAGTAAACTGATAGAGATCCGTTAGAAGAGGTGTCACCATAGGATTGGTCGGCCCATTGATGCTGTCGTTCCGTTTCCCTTCATTCGCCGGTCCATTAACCTTCGGTGCCGCCATTTGATCGAAATTCAATTCAATTCAATTCGACAAACTCCAGTGCTCCGATAATTTTTACACTATTATATAGCTATATCAACACAAAAGCGTTATATCTAGGTATGAAAACGATGAGGGGAGGGTTGTTAAGACCGTTAAAAACGAAGAACAAAATGCTGTTACTGGTGTCTATACACATCAATACACATATATATACATGAGCATGTGGGGTTAGCGTAGGAGTGGGAGTAGGGGCGGGGTTGTAGTGGTGAATTAAAAATGAATTATTCTAAGGTTAACCCTGGTCAAGATAACGTGCAACGGTGCAAGTGACGTTTTATAGTTGGCCAGCAAGAAAAAAAAAAATTGAAAATGAGGATATGGTGTGTACGAGGAATGTAATTAAAATTGAAAAACTAGTCGTTATTGTTGACTTTTGTTAGACGGGTGGACCGAATAACGACTATATTTTCAATTTTAATTAGATTTTAATCGGTACCAAACGGGTTTCAAAAAAAATAAAACCTCACCGAACACAATTCTTGAGACATTGGATTGTTGATTGGGTTGGAACGACACCTTTAAATTTTTTTAATGTAGTTGGAATATTCTTAAGTCTGGTCTCCGACAGAAAATTTATTTTCTCAATTACTCTTTTCTTCTTCTTTTTTCATGATTACTTATATTTAAAAAAATTATTCTACATGTACAGAGTTTATGTACATGTAGTTTGATTCTCCGTTGATTTGAACTCGTAAAACTCAAATCTAGGGACATCCATCAAACTATACGTGTCTACCTTATATTTAAAATAGAATTTATATTTCAAAACGACAAGCTTAAGAGGAAATTTGAACAAATCAAACCTAAGTGGACAAGGCATAATCGTTAGTTAATGACCATTGACGTCAATTAGGGTTCATAGTCATGGCCCGTTGCATGCGAGTCATCCATCAAATGCCGTGTTCAAATTTTCAATCTATACTTTGAACGGAATTTTATAACACTAAGTAAAAATCATTTTATATTGTATTCAACTCTTGTTTGAACTCCACTTTTTTTAAAATTTATTTTTCTCCAACTCATTTTCAACCGCATATTCTTGATCACTATAATAATTTTACATATAAATTCAGAATTTTTCCAAATTTTTTAACCACATTCTCAAAAAAACAGGGCTGAGACAAAGGCTAATTTGTTGCTTTGATGCTCTTCGAGTAGTATTACTATTTTGTAAAATGACATTATGAATTAATATTCGATTATTCACATGTTATAATTTGAAATAATTATCTAAGGTTCCATGATCATATAGGATGGCACAAATTGAATCTTGATGGTTCGAGTACAGTGAGACACAATTCGTGACGTGATCAAAATATATCGTTCACAATTGATACATAAAATTGGATGTTTTATGTTGATAAGATTACATTGTTCTTATTGAGAGTTTTCTAGGTTTGAAAATAAGAATAATAATATGTTTTGATACACATTAAACGGGACCGCATAAATCACTCATTTGTGGCAGCTTAGAATGAAACTCTACTCGATTATCAAATGAGTTACCTAAGTTCTGAGTGAGTAATATATCTTTGATTGCTATTTCAAGTTTTTCGAGGTACCAATAAGTGAAAGCTTAGTTAGAAAATTGATCTTAGTGCTTTGAGAATCGGGACGAAATAGTTAGAGTCATATACTTGCAATAATAGGAGGATATTGTTATCGGATCATAATTTGATTTCATAATTATCTCTCAACTCGAGAATGCAATTTCAATAGTAATTGATCAAGAGTTAACCCAATCATAAACATCTATTTGAGCTTAGGTCTTGTGAGTCCGATTAGGTCTATCTATTGACTCTAACAAATGTGTGTGACTTGATTGATCTATTACAATAAAGTCCAAAAAAAAATTGTATAATTATGAAACCCTAATTGAGTATTATAAATATGTCATTTATGGGCACATTTTGGTAGCCACATCCTCTCATATTTCTCAAAAGGGAGGCACCTAAAAGAAAACAAAGGAGAAAATCTAAGAGAATAAACAATTGGCTAGATCATTAAAAGGTCTTTCAAGATTATCTTACCCTTGCGTGAGGATTTAAAAATAAAATTCAAAGACCTAAAAGCAGTGTTCTAAAAAGCGAATCTAGGCAAGCGTGATGAAAATACTTCGCATTGAATCTAAATGAAAATTAAGCAGTCAACATTGTTGCTGACTGCTTAATGCTCACCTAGGTGTATCTAGGCGCGCCTAGCTTAACGAAAATTAAGCGATCAACGTGCTCGTCTAGGCATGCCTATGCGTTCTTAAGCACGCCTTAGGCTCGGATTTTTTAAGGAGATCCAATTTTTTCCTTTTTTTTAAAAATAAAATCCACAGTCCAAACTCAGTTGCCTACTATCTCTTCAAACTTCAAAAACTCCAGAGAACTAAGAAGACGGAAGAACGAAAAAAAAATATAGTACTTTAAAATAAATTGAAGTCTGATAAAGACTTAAATTAGATAAAATTTAAGCTACAAATTATTTACGTTATGTAATTATGATTTTAAAACTTATCTTTATGTAGAAATTATTAAACTACGAAAAATAATCTAATTTTTGTACTTGAAAAACTCGCAAGTTGTTTAAATATTGACTAATTGTAGAAATTATTAAGTAAATATAGTATTTTATAATTTTAGATATTTAGTATGTATTATTGAATTTTTTTACAATGATTAAAAATTAAAATTAAAAAAAAAACGTATTTTTATGCCTAACTTTCGCCTAGGCTCGCTAAAGCTTGTAAAGCTTGAAACTTGACCTCCACGCTTAGTCACGCTTTACGCTTTTTAGAACACTACCTCAGAGTGATCTAAGATCCATTATTCACTTAGTTTAATCTTTAAAAGAAAATTAATTTCCTCTTGTAACGATTAAACACAATTACCAACATAATTATCAATTAAATCATGTATTGTCTTGTCCTACAAATTAAAAATAGCTAAAATTAATAGCCAATAAAAAAATAACTAACAAAGCAGATTTTCTAGGTAGTCCTATGGTGCATAGCTTAACCGTTCCATTGTCTCAACATATTTTTCGCTAAAAGCTAGAAGACAGTAGATGCCAAAATTACCCGTGGACAGTTCGTCCCTATGCATTTGTCACAAAATGTTCTTGAATGTAACACCACTTTTGTACACGTGAGGTGCATACTCGACTAAGCTGCAGCATTTTTTCCAAGTTCCTTGCACCACGCCCATTGTGGCAAGCAGCATTTGCTTGTGAACCTATATAATATGCACATGTTCTTACTTTCCTAGGAGAGGACAGAGAATCAAACCAGAACGTTTTATTTCATGGTTCTTGTACCAATGTCTATTATTCCCTAGTGTCTGTATTTCTGATAAACTAATGGTTTTGGACTCAGAGCCTGCAGCTTTCCTTGTATGCATAAATACAGTTTTGTGATAAATTATAGTTGATCAGCTTCACTACACGATCCGGGCTTTTAACTCAAACTACCAGGAATAACCCGTACAAAGCCCAGTCAATGAACATATCCTTCCTCTGTACGGTTAGAACATAGCTAAACGCATGTTTGATAGGATTACTGAAAAGTCAAAAGCTACTTTTCAAACTAAGAAGATACTTTTGAATATGATTGAATAATTATCTGTAAGTATTTTGTTGTCTATAAGAGCCTTTAAATGAAGTTGAGCTAAGTTAAACTCTTTTATAAGAAGCATAAGTAAAAGCAAAAGTCGTGACAAATGGGCCATTAATAAGTATGACAAAAGAAAGGTGCGAATCATCGAAGAGAGTCATTATCTAACACAATAAACGACGAATCTGGAGAAATCAAAATGTAGAACTGCTTGAAGAAGAGTCGTTAACTTGCTATAGTGCCACCGATATCCCAAACTCACAATTTGTTGCTTTCAATTTTGATATCATCATTAGATGCTCTCCCTCCGATTTGTGTTCTGATAAGAGGGGTAAAGGTCAAATAATAAGAACTAGTGAAGTGAAAAAATTAACAGAAACACCTGAAACAAAAGAGAAATTACCGGTTGAACCGCGGTGAAAAATCTGGATTGTGGTCCAAATATGCTTGTCGCACGCCTTCTAATTGTTCTCCTCCAATGAAGCATGCTTTTAGAGTATTGCCGTTTAAGTCAGATGGTCGAGTGTCGAATGGAATTGAAGATGTTTTCACTCCTATACTGTAGTCTTTACATGTAAAGATAAATAGTAAGTATGGCCGCTTCTTGTTTACTTTTCTACATTCTAGATTAACAAAATCAAATCAAATTACAAGCCAAACAGGCCCGAACAGAAACCGGATATCTGATACAAATTTTCGACTGAAAATTACCTCTGAAGCTAGTCACAGATGTGTCTATGTTTACTTGTTGAAAAGGGAAATCTTCGTCCCTGCACATGCCCTTCAAATAGCAGAAAGGTTATGTTTTAAGTTCAATGATAGAACTGGGGATTCTAGCAAACAGAAAAGGACAGAGTTGTAAATTACTTTAGAAGATCTGGAGAACTGAAAGGGACCAGGACAAGTCGGAGTGGATGCCAATTCAAATGAAGTTTTTGAACCCATCATGGTTGAGAAATCAGCAGCTGATACATGTGTAGCGCCATTATCCCGTAGACTGAATAGGGAATTTGATAAGTAATCTTGGTTCAAAAGATGTTCACTTTCCATGTTCACATTTAAGGATCCATTTCCCGGATGAATACCCATTCTCATCTGGGAAATTTGGTTGGGCCGTGGCATCCCGGGGAGGGACACCGGATAAAGGCTTGATCCGTTTCTCATTGTTAACATCTGAAAAATTAAATCTATGTAAGAGGCAAGGTTGTAACAACAATGATATGCTCAATCCATAGACTCCAGACTGAAAGGTTCAATGAAAGGCTTGGATAATGTACCTAGTAATTTGAATCTAAAAATAATACAAAAAGAACGAACGAATATGTGCACCAAGAACACATAAATAGACCAGGCAACCAAGAGAATAATATCTCGTACATCACATGGTACTAGAATGGGGTGAGCAATTGAGTGAACAAAAGCATGTTTAGTGAAAATAGACGGCAATAGCGAAAACTTTTTCCCTCGTCTTTTTGTGCACTGCCACTGATATAATAAGCCTATGAAGTTCAAACATACAATTGGAAAGTATAATTTTTAAAACTTATGGTTTATATTTTCAGTATCAACTACGAAGTTGCTGAATGAGTAAGTAATGGGAACTATTAACTTCAGAGCATGGCAACATCTTCCGGAAGATTTTGGGAACTAGTCGCCATTAAGGACATATGTTCTACATAGTACAAAACTAAACTCGACTAGCTGGGACAATAAATATTCAATAAGGGAAAATAGTGACAAGACAATTAATTATTTAAACACCAATTGATTAAACCATGAAATAGCCGGCCAGTAGATTAGCAATAGAAATATATTGAGTTTTCAAGGTTTGAGAGTAACAATTAAGATCACTCAAACCGCTACAAGGCAAGACTTATATCCTTTTCAACAGAAACAGAATAAAGTTCAAACCTGTACTTGAAGTTGGAGCTGCTTGAGGTACTCAATTGCTTCATCGAGCATTGAAGCCTTGTCCGTCTACCACAATTGCAAGAGATGAACATTTATAAGTAACAAAGAAACCTAATTAGAATTAACTCAATAAACATCACAACTAAACATTAAAAAAAATCAATGTGGTTTCTACCTTGTTTGAATTTGGAATTAGATTTTGCAATGCCTTCATTTTTTCATTAATCCTGCTTCTCCTCCTCTGCCAAATGCATCACAGAATATCAAAACCCAGAATTCATTACAGGAATGTAGACATACAAACTCCAAAAATGAAAATTCTTAATAAAGTGAAGCTAAAATTGTTTAATGATAAATATTAAAACCTTTTCAGACAAATTATGCACTTCAGCTGCTCGAGTTCTCTTCGATGAATTCCGGGGTGGTGTTGACGTTGGCAGTGCCTCTTCTACCAAGGCTTCAATAGCCTCCTATCCCACAGGAAGGAAGAAAAAAAATAAATAAATAAATAAAAAAAAAATTCTAAGTGTTCAAAAATATTAACGGATCATACGGAAATTTATGATGACAAATGTAACAGTAACATTGTACGACACCCCCCACGAGATCTCAGCAAGACATTATACTAAAAAAAACCATCCAGAAAAATAAGCTTCAACAGAAATTTTTGCACTTATAAGTAGGATCGGAATGAAGAAGAATTAATTAAGTACCTCACTTTCACAGTCATGCTCATATCCATCAGTGTCATTATCCACTGTTCCAACAGAAGAAGAAGACACGTTCGCCACTGCATTCATCGGTAAATACCCAGAGGACGAGTAATTCAAGCCCGAAGATGATTCGAGCACAGGGATCCGACCCGAAACCTGGACAGTTGCCGGATCATAATCATGGGTTGTAGCAATAGACTGTTGCTGTATAAGAGTTGAAGAAGTAGAAGGAAGGAGAAACTTCTGGAGAAAAAGGGAAATGTCATCGGGCTCTGCAGGTGAAGAACAATTGTTGGTAGTCGCATATAAATTTGCCATTGATGATTGTTATGAATACATATAATTTGCTTAAACAAGAGATGAAAAAAAGCAAAGTTCAAAAGGGAATGTTTTTGTTTCTGGTTTCATCCCTCTGACGCTGCACAAGTAATAAAGATTCAAGATCAACCCCCTTTCAACGGGCTGAGTTCACTGCTTTGAAGTGGCCTGCTAGCAAAGATGGAGCGTGCATTCATGAGCCAAAAATTGTGTGCTGGGGTAAAAATTAATAGCTTATAAGTTGCTTTATTATTGTATACAGGTAATAATTTTAGAAAAGTGGTGTTGAAAAGGTTTGACTGGTCTTTTGCGAAGTGGGAACTGAAGAATGTACAGTGAACAGTTTTTAACAGAGACAGCGATGTTCTTTTTTACTGTTTAAAACTGCTAAAAAATGTCAGGAGGAAGCGTGTGATTTGAATAAAACTACATCAGGTGCTCTAAACAACTTCTTGTCTCACACGTGAGACTCACTAATTACATTTTATTAAGCATTTTGACCTGGATTAATTCTAAATCTTATGAAACTTGCACATATATATTGATGAATAATTCCTGTTGAGGCCGTCACTTGTCGATTCAATAAAAAATTATGTAGAAATTTATGTATAATGAGAATAATCATTTTTCTAATAGTTGTACAATCACTCTTTCGCGGCAAAAAATGGTAAAGATATTGGATAAATTGCAATTGGGCCCTAATGAAAACGAGTGTCTTCAAATTTCTAGGCATCGGCTTAAATATTGGGGCTCACCCCCATGTGTGTATTCTGTATGATTTCTAGTTTTTTTTTTTTCTGTACATATAGTAGGGGTGTTCGTGGGTCGGTTCGGTTCTACTTGGTTCCAAAATTTTCGGGTATTTAATAAATGGACCCGTCGGGTCCAAATATAATTATGGAACCGTTCGGGTTCGGTTCGGATCGGTTCGGTTCCGTTCTGATCCGTATCATAATTAAATTTTTTAACATTTACAGAAACACTACATAAAT
>CAIGRO010223918.1:0-14118 GCA_903798355.1 Fraxinus baroniana | reverse complement strand
GACCTCAGTGTTAAAGCTGGTAGTGACGTGGAAGCCGTCGGTGGAGCCCACTTAGACAGTATAATATACACACGTGCGGCGTGGATTTGGAGGTTTTCAATTTCAGTTTATGAGAATTTTTTTTTTTTTAAAAAAAAAAAGAAAAACTGATATATACCTACCTTGTTATACTCAAGGAGGGTGTGATAAATATTTGAATTAATTGAATTTTAGAGAAATATTTAATACATGAGAATGAATAAGATGAAATTAATAGGTTGCTGAGTGTTCAATTTTGTATTTCACGCTAAAATTATTTTGTTTAAATGAAATGTTCAAACATGTTATCAAAATTGAAAAATATAGAAAAAAAATATTATTTAAAAAATAAAATAAAAAGTTAGTACAATTATTCAATATGTTGAAAAATAAAGCTGTCTTAATATATTTCAATAATTATATTAATTTTCAATTTGTCACTAATGGTATGGGACAAACATGCCAGAGGTTTTATATTAAAATATATATTTAAAATTTCTATATCGTCGCTTATGACAATTGATATTTTTATATAATGTATATGTTACTTTTTTTCTTTTGTAGTGGCATTGTGAAGACCTGCCTACTTCCATTTAATCTTTTTTTTTTTCTTGTATTTTTTCCTCTCAAGAAAAAAGTAAATTTGCTTTTTAGAATATTTTGCAACTTTTGGACTTAAAAGAAGAAAGCTTTTATTTCTTCAATAGTTAAAAGAAACTTCTCACCTACCCCCCCCCCCAACCCCCCCTTTTTTTTTTTTTATATATAAATGATGATTATCAATCATGAAAAAAATGTTGCTTTGTTATGTTTTTAGGAATATATGCGTTTTCTAGCAACGATATTAAAGTGGGCTCCAACATTGAAGTAGAGGGAACTCCTTGGAGGGTTATTGGTAAGTCTTGCTAATTTTACCTACTTGTATCCAGGGATTTGGTTGTTGAATTGCTTATGAATAAAGATTAATTTTTTCACACTACTGATTTTCTGTTGACTGTACAATATTATTCCTGTGGTTTATTTTGTTTTTCAATTTTGATACAAAAAATTCTTTTTGTGCGCCTTCTAGTTTGGGAATATTACTAAATTGCACTAGCACTGTGAAATTCTTGAAGTTATCTGTGCCTTGTACAATAAACTTTGCATCTCAATTCTCAGAGATCAAAATAATGAAGAATATTGGATAACTTTTATCCTTTGTGGGTTAGAGTTTTAGATCAATATGGGTTGTCGAATTGCCCGTTAAGTGTTTATAGTGTACTTTACTGATTTTCTTTCAACATGTTCACTGTCATTCCTTCAGTTTCTTCTGTTTTAGATTTTAATTTAAGACCTTTTCTCGGTTATCAACATTTGGAGGTCTGGACTTGAAATTGATTTGGTTTTTGGGCAACCTTTAGAGTTTCTCCATGTGAAACCTGGCAAAGGGGCAGCATATGTGAGGACCACGCTACGCAATTACTTGACAGGAAATCAAGTCGAGAAAACTTTGAGAGCTGGAAGTAAGGTAACACTCTGTAACTTTTGAATTCTCCCCTCTTCTTTCCTGATTATTTACAAAGAATTATGTCATGGATGGAGTAGAGCAGATCTAGTATAAGATTTACGATACAAGTATTCCGTGCATTAGATAATCTTATTGTTATGGAGCAGATAGAAATGATCTGTAAGCCTTGTTGGTCGAAAGTATAAATGCATGGTGCATACTAGGTTGGTCAACATTTTGTGTGTTAATTTGTAGAATATTTTTCCAGATGGAAATAACTATAAACATTTTAAGATTGTACTGGACATCTTGCCTCCGTGTGGAATTCTATCTATGAAAGTACAATCTTTTGTAATTCAGTATAAAATTAGATGGTTGATGACCATGATGTCAAAACGAGACACCATTTGGTAATAGATCATGTTTTTGCTGCTGGGGTAGCCTCTTCCATCTGCGTGATGTATTTTTCAACTGACGAATCTTGGTACTTGACTGGTGGTAATATGAAAATGGAGTATATACGAACTTTATAATTTGGTGGATTCAGGTCAGCATGGTAATATGAGTTCATAAAACTGTGCCTAATAGATTTAATACAGTGATCACTACAACGTCTATCACTTCATGACATATTAATTGGCAGGGACATATCGACAGGAATTTGGTCTGATATTGAGATAAGCGCAACCTAATGATCATCTGACATTGTATGGGGCAGTCAATCTTTCTTCAATTGGGTTATAATAAGCATAATTTCACCCTAACAGTATGGGGCAGTCTGTCTTTCTTGATTGGGTTATAATAAACCCCTTTTTGGTACACATTTTTTCAAAACTCATTTTCAACCACACATTCTTCAATAAAATAATATTTTTCATCACATCAATAACTTTTCCTTACTTTTAACCACATATTTCCCATCATATCACTATTTAAAATACAATCTTTCTTCAATAATATCCATCAAACCTCCCAAAGCATAATTTCTACTTAACTGAAAAATCTTATTTCTCTTTATTTTATCCGTGTTTAGTGTCTTTTTATTTATTTGGTTATGCTGCGCAGGTAAGATGCTTCACTGAGGTAACTGTAATATCCTAAAATTGTAATTTTATTTCATTTTTATATATTTTTTTATTTCTTTTCACACGTCCAATCTTGAAGGATTATATTTTTGTAATACTTTGGTCCAACTGTATTTACACTCTGCCAGTCCGATCCTTAATGCCATTCTTTGTGTTCTGCTCTTTTGACAGATTGAAGAGGCAGATATATTCAAAGAAACCAAACAATATACTTACAAAGACAGTTCCCAGTATGTCTTTATGGATTTGGTATACTATTTTCTGTTTTGATTTTCATATGATGGCGTCAATAGTAGATACTCTTTTCATATAATTTTATCCTCTTTGAGAATATTAAGGCAACTGTCTAAGCGTCATCATTACTCTTAATAGAGAAAATGGTGAAAAAGGCTCGCTAATATGCTATGCTACACCTCTGCCCTATTTAACATTACAAATTTATCACTTGATTCCACTGCCGGATTATAAGCATGTTTGGTGTGGCTTATGCTAAAAAATAAGCACCAAATGTGTTGCTTACTTTTAGTGTGGATCCACCTACATTCAAATAAACCACACATTTGGAGCTTATTTTTTAGCTTAAGCCATCCTAAACATGCTCTATTTTACACTGTTCAATGTTGGAAGGAGTAAAACACCGTTGAAGCTGGATATCTTTCCGTGACTCCAGTAGAATCAACTTTGAAAATTTAGACCAACATAAGGGCAGGTATTTAAGCTCAGACATAGATTGCGAGTTCAAATTTTACCATTGTTGCATGTCCATATAAATTTAATAACTATTTTCATCTGTCATACTAAATAGTAAATATTATGATATTAATTAAGAGGCATATAATTATCTCATATATTTGGTACTTTCCTGGTAATAACAGGTCTAGTTCTTCAACTGTTCAACAGTTCTTATACAGCATCGCAGTGGAGATTAGTAGCTTTCCTCCTGTCTTATTTATTTCACTCTGGAATTTACTCGAGGACATTTGTTTCTTCCAAGAGATACTGCTTTTCTTCAGTAATTAGCATGCAGTGGTACTGGAAGGCTAGTCTTATTTCCAAGTTTCACGAGTTTTATGTCGTACCTGTTTCAGAGTTCATTTGAAGAATTCCGTCTCAACGAGAAAGATGTTGGGGACAAATCGAAGTGGCTGAAAGAAGGCATGGACTGCAATTTGCTATTCTGGAAGGGAAAAGTATTGCTCAACTCTAGCACCTCTTTTCTCCTATTGGATCACGAGCTTTAAAATAATTATTTTGGTGCTCGGTTTCTCAAATTTATCAATTGTTACCTAAGGAAGCAAAATTCTTGTCAATACAATCTCAAATGAGTACCTGATGTGTTGTTGTAGGTAATTGATTTTGAACTCCCTATTACGGTAAAGTTGACTGTGGTTGAAGTTGATCCAGGTGTGAAAGGTGACACAGCACAAGGTACATCGACGCTTCTCTTGATTTTTGGAATATTGCCTATTTCTATAGCAACTATAGCATGCTTTTTCCTATTTTGCTTGTTCTTGCTTAATCGCCATTTTTGTGGTTTTCGAAGGTGGATCTAAGCCAGCAACCGTTGATACTGGTGCTGTGGTTACTGTCCCATTGTTCATAGAAAGAGGCCAAGAAATTATGGTGGATACTAGAACTGGGCAATACATGAGCCGAGCGTAGACTGAGATATATTGTTTTCGTATTGGTAGTAGAGTTTGCTATCTATAACTAGTTTGGACAACCAACCTTTTCCCCATTTGGATTTCGAGAAAATGTTCTTCGACTGTTCATTGTAAAAGAGCTTTATCGTTTTCATACTAGTAGAAGAGTTTGCTATCTATAACTATTTTGGACAACCAACCAACTTTTTCCCTATTTGGATTTCAAGAAAATGTTCTTCTGTTCATTGTAAAAGAGCTTATGATGTTAGCAGTTGCAATACTGAAGGTATATCCATTAGAGAAAATATACAATATTATACCGTGTCTACTGTGATCTAGTACCGTGTATTAAACATGCACAGCGCATATGTGTTCAAGCTACACTACAAGTTCTACAGAGTTCAGACAGGAAATTAAATTCAAAATATCTAATCATATGATTACTGTTTATTTGAACCCTTTACAGCCGACATTTTCTGGGCTCTCACAGTGGCACCAATCTGCTTTCAACTGCTAAATGATATACAATTACACTACAAGAACAGGAAATGCAGACCGAATGGAAACAGGAATTTGAAATATATGATGTGGCAATGCACAGTGCAGGCAAAACCGGTTTTCTTCTTAATTTATCAAAACCGGCTGGGAAAAAGGCAAAACCGTACCAAATCAATTTTGCCCCAAATCTCATCCCTTAACAGTGCGAAATTTTTCCCTCACCCGCTTAAAATCCGGCAGCCGCACCGTGCGTTCCTGCTGTCACCGGATCTCCAACGATTCTTACCACTGAAAGGCAACCTCAAAGCTATTCCGGATTTGGCTATCGAAGCTGTGCTCGGGAAAAAAAGTGTTGTTGTTGCAGATGACGGACAAAGGTAAGAAAGCTTCTTGGTTGTAAATCGACGACGCTGCAGATGAATTTGAATTCCTTGTTTGAACTGTACAGTACTTGGGGATCAAAGTTTTCTATCTGTGATTTTCAAATTGGTTTCTCATTCATTTTATGTTCATGAAATTTCGAGAAATGCACAGAAATTGGTTTTCAGAATTTTTGTTTGTTTGATTTTTGTCACAGCAAGTTGCAATTTTAGTCTTATTATAGTAATTTTGAAAGTAATAATGTTTTGAGTAAGCACCGTTCGTTCCACTCTCAATTTTACGCATTTGCTGTAAATCCACTCTTTATCTAAGAAAAAAGACATCTAATCTGATTAAAGGGTTGTGAACCATACAATAATCTCAACATGAGGGACATGAATTCCCATCAAATATAAGCTATATATAACTTTGCAATTTGTAACAAAATTAGAAATGTTGTTGCAGGACAAGCAATTGTCGGAGGAGGTGAGAATCATGATTTGTCACTGGACTGTGATGACGAGAACGTATTGGACAATATGAACACGTTGTTCATTAGGTCATGTGATCCCTTACTACTATGGACATTTCCCCGATCAAGGTGGCAAAGGGTTTTGAGAATGTATCCTGGAAGGTATGTTTGTACACTTATATTGAATTGTAGTGCACTTTGCAAGTATAGGTAGTTCCCGTCCCGAATTTACTTATTTGGGAGTCACGGTTGTGACGGGTACTTAAAATTGGACTATGTAATGAACATGACGAATAAAAATGGACTAATTAATTAACATAATTCGGTCAAGGTATTGAATAGGTAACCGTGATATTCAGTCAAGTTAAAAAAAATTATAGTGAAGTAAGTCTACCTGTAGGATGTAATTTCCATAACCTGACTGCATAATTAGTATTAGGTATTGTGACATGAAATTAGGCTACATGTGCCTCGTTATAATGTTGAAATCATGTTGACATGGAGTAACATTCTAACGATATCCTTTTCATGATTTTATAACTTTGATACGTAGACTAGTCTTCAACCTGCAAAATCTCGCATACATTATCTCCAATAAACCCAGAACCTCACTTGCTTGTTTCGTAATGCAGCTGAGCATGGATTTTTGCAGCCTGTGGCCCTGTTTTTTGCTGTTTCCGTTGCCACGAGACATGGGAGTGCAACTTGGATATCGAATACTGCTCCTGCTTCTTTAGTCGACATTTACGAATTAAATGAAGCCTATGTAATATATTGTCTACGACTTCTTATTTACTATTTTGTTCACGACTTCTTATAGTATGACTTCTTATTTACTATATTGTTTATGAATGAAACGAATCATATTTCCATGTAAAAAATTTCAAGACTGATAAACATCGATTTGATATCAAGTTTTTTATTGCTTCGAACGATAGATCATATCGAATCGAAAATATTATGTTAGGCTATGGTGGAGACGTGTGTAGCAATGAAGGGATGTGTTTTTCTTGAAAACATGCCGTCCAATACAAATAGCTGATTAGCATAAATAGCTCACAAATATGTCCGAGTAAGAAAAATAGCTTACATATATGAAATGCAACGAGTGACAAAAATGGCTTACAAATAGCTGATTAGCATAATAGTTAGACTATATACAACGATCATCCTACCTTAACTAAATTGACAATGTAAATTAAAGCGTACTACGACCAACAGATTCATACGTTACAACAAACCATATAGAAGATACAAAAACACACGTCATAGGACTTTATCTACCACAAACTTTAACTCTTATCACCCGTTGCAGTCGGTGCCTTTCCTTTCCCATCACATTCAGCAATTCTTTTTCCCCTGCAAAATGTTAATTGCAACGATATGTCGACATCTCGTTTCTCAACTATTCGAGCTAGAATGTCAAATATTCTTCGTAAGTCTTCATCTTCCTCGTTCGGCTCATGATTCACCGCTTCTTTCCTCTCATTCTAATCGACATCTGTTGATGACACAAATAAACCCACATGAATGCTATTGAAATATGTTAGACATTATAAGTTCAAATTGTTTCTCCCCAAATTAGGATAAATGATACAAAACGAACCGCAAAATGGAATGATCACACAATTTCGCAGACATTTTCAAACTGGGGTTTTAATTTTTCATGAAACTCCTAATTTCCAAACAATGGCTCCATTCAATCCCCAAAAAAACAGATACCTAATTGGCTACTTCAACAAATGCACAGAGATTCCGTAATCACAAAATAGATACCTAAATGGCTACGTAAACAAATTCACAGATTTTACCATTTCCAAACAAATCATATATTTAGAGATGCCCAAATCACAAATCAAATATTCAGATTACAACTTTTCAACCTAGCGTAATAGTTCATAGATCATCATATAATTAACACGCGAACTAAACCCTAAAATACTTAAGTCTGTACTAACCACGGGATTGGTGGAATTGGCGACGGTCGGCGATGACTCCCCCATATATGGAAAGGACCCCTGGCTGTCTCGACCAAATATGTTGCCCGAGATGGGGAACCCACTTTGTTGCGGCTGAAAACGAGTGTTGGGGGGGAGGGGGGGGGAGGAGACGGGAGTCGATTTCTTTGGAAACGGGGTAATCTGCCCAACGGGTTAGCCGGACTAGCTGTGGATGGTGGTAAGAATCGTTGGAGATCCGGCGATGGCAGGAATGCACGGTGCGGCTGCCGGATTTTAAGCGATGAGAGGGAAAAATTCGCACTATTATGGGATGAGACTTGGGACAAAATTGATTTGGCACGGTTTTGCCTTTTTCCCAGCCGGTTTTGATAAATTAAGAAGAAAACCGGTTTTGCCAGCACTGTGCATTGCCACATCATATATTTCAAATTCCTGTTTTCATTCGGTCTGCAATTCCTGTTCTTGTAGCGTTATTGAANCCGGTTTTGATAAATTAAGAAGAAAACCGGTTTTGCCAGCACTGTGCATTGCCACATCATATATTTCAAATTCCTGTTTTCATTCGGTCTGCAATTCCTGTTCTTGTAGCGTTATTGAACCATATATACTACAAGCACCTGATGACCTTCTTTGTATATTCAACTCTGCTGGCCTTAGCTTCGAAACCGATAGTGCCTTGTAAGCCTTTCCATCCATAAAAGGAGCTCTGACGACAACATCGAACATGATTTTGTCATACTTGCTTGTCTAGCTAGAAAACCGATTGGGTCGACCCACTTGGCCTGGTTATTAGAAAATGTTAAAACTAAAAGTAAATTAAAAGAATTGTTCAACTCTTTCAATGACTCTTTTCTTTCCTAAATTCTAGAACATTTTTTTTTTTAATGAACCTGTTTTCTGGTTATAAATATGTTTCTCTCTAGTGATGGCAACAGAGTGTGATGGTCCCATTGGGGATTGAGGCAAAACAGGAGGGCGGATAAAAATATCCTCATTTATTACTTTGTTTAATTTATTTTTGATATTATTTTAAACACTATTTAAATTCAAAAATATATAAATAAAATACCAGTCGACCAACGTGCTTTCTCCATACCCAAACCCTATGATTTATTTATTTATTTTTTTTAATTTCATCTACTGTTACCATTTCTAAAAGCAAATTCATTACCAATAGAGACTGGAAATTGTAATACATACGACTGGATTAATGGTCAGAATCCTGAAAGAATACACTTAAAGATGTGTTAACGAATCCTATCCAACATACGCTCAATGTCAAGTTAACTGAAGAACACGACTTTTAATGAAGAGGAAATTAGTTGACTCGCTAATTTCCCCCACTTTTTCTTAAAAACAATAATCTAACAAACCAAATAAATTTATTTTACAAAACAAATATTAAAAAGAAAAAAAAAAGATATACTCACTACTACCTTACCACCCCATTCCCCTTCCCTCCCCACTATTTTTTCTTGGGAAAACAAACAGGGAGAAAATCTTGTTTTTCCTTGAGTTGCTTTTCAATGATATTGAAACTCAAGGAAAAACCTTTTTCGGTAGCCTAACATTTTTCTCCCTAGTGCGGTGGAGAAAATTGTTGGAATTGTTGTTCAAAATCGTGAAAAATCATGAATGGATGAATTAAAATGATCATGGATGCATGGACTTGAAAAGAGGAAGAAAAACCAGGCTTGGTGCTGTAAAAATGGCCTACGCGATCGCATAAGTCATATTGACACATTCTGGGGCTGCAACTGTTGTAACTATGCGACCGCATAGTTATAGCCTATGTGGTAGCATAGTAGTAAAATCCGACCATTGGATTGGATTTTTTCGAATTTTCTGGTGATTTAATGGTGAAGCACTGCACCTCTTCTACTTGTGTTGAAACCAGTTCGTGTATAAATTATTGAAAGTTGGTTTTCATTCTAATAATAATGAAATTATCCAATTATTCATCCAACAATTCTTGTCAAATTTGGTTACTTCACATAATCAATTCCTACATTTTCACTTGTTCTACTTGAAGAATCACTTTAATTACTTTTGGCATTTTTCATTCAAGGCTTGATAATCCTACAAACTATTTGCCAATTTTAATCATACAAACTATTTTTGACTTTTATTAGACGAGTGTGACCCAATAACAGCCATATTTTCAATTTTAATTGGATTTTAATCCCTACCGAACGGGGCCTTAATCATGAATGCAACTCCCTGCACTAAATTTGAGCAAAGTTTACAAGTTGATTTATGACGTCTTAATAAAACTTCTCTTCACATGTATCATCTCAAATAACTATTTTCTTTACTTCACATAATCAATTCCTACATTTTCACTTGTTCTACTTGAAGAATCACTTTAATTACTTTTGGCATTTTTCATTCAAGGCTTGATAATCCTACAAACTATTTGCCGATTTTAATCATACAAACTATTTTTTACTTTTATTAGACGAGTGTGATCCAATAACGACCATATTTTCAATTTTAATTGGATTTTAGTCCCTACCGAACGGGGCCTTAATCATGAATGCAACTCCCTGCACTAAATTTGAGCAAAGTTTACAAGTTGATTTATGACGTCTTAATAAAACTTCTCTTCACATGTATCATCTCAAATAACTATTTTCTTTGAAGAATTACCTAGTCAAAACATTGAATGTTTAATCATTCTTTTAAAAAAAATGCTATGCAACATCAACAAATTTTCTATGCAACATTGAATGATAGTTGTTATTTGTTTTGTGTCAAATATGCCTCCATTGTGTGTACCTTTTATAGTTAGATAATCAACCACGATAAGATTAAGTTTTGAATTATTATTTTCATATTCATTTTTAGTCATATATTCTTTTTAACAATTCGTGCTCTGAAAACAATAGTGCTCTTAAAAGTGTAATGGATGATGATGCCGGGAGGTCAAGCTTCTATCGATGCGCGTCTAGGTGAGCCTCAGACGTAAAAATGAGTATTCTTATGTTAATTTGAAGAATTACCTAGTCAAAACATTGAATGTTTAATCATTCTTTTAAAAAAAATTCTATGCAACATCAACAAATTTTCTATGCAACATCAACAAATTTTCTATGCAACATTGAATGATAGTTGTTATTTGCTTTGTGTCAAATATGCCTCCATTGTGTGTACCTTTTATAGTTAGATAATCAACCACGATAAGATTATGTTTTGAATTATTATTTTCATATTCATTTTTAGTCATATATTCTTTTTAACAATTCGTGCTTTGAAAACAATAGTGCTCTTAAAAGTGTAATGGATGATGATGCCGGGAGGTCAAGCTTCTATCGATGCGCGTCTAGGTGAGCCTCAGAAGTAAAAATGAGTATTCTTATGTTAATATTATTTGAAATTCTTAATCAATTTAAAAATTATTTAATAATAATAAAAAAATTATAATATTAAATGCAGTATTAAGAGCTTAACAAAATAAATATATTTTTGAACAATATAATAGTGCTAATTGAAATATGTGGAGAGTTTTAATTTTTTATTAATTAGTAAAAGATAAGAAAATGATTAATTGACTTAATAAAATATAGATAACTATTTATACAATAGTACAATATACAAACACGTAAACAAAAGGCACATACACTACAGCCAAACCAAATGTACAATACATTACGGTCAAACCAAAGGTATAATGTGCTACAACAACATCAAAGATTTCTATCCCACTTCAAAAGTTTACAACAAAATCCTTGAAGATAACCTCTATAAATTAGTGGACCAATAGTTGGCCAAGCAAATTTTTGGGCCGTTCAATCTATTGATCTAAAAGTTGAAAATTTTATGTAAAAAAGAAAAAAAAAAGAATTAATTTTCAACCAAAATTAATTGTAACATATAATTAGTGGAAGAACACGCGATGCAATTTTCTAGAAATATTTTTCAAACTTCAGGACCAAACAAGAAAAAGACAATACCAAAATGGAAAAACCCCTATTGTTGTGTATTTTGTATGAGTAATACTATTCGTAGTGAACGACTACCGTAGTTATCCTACGTGACATATATTTAATCACTTAATCATCCATAATGCCTGTTTAGGAAAAAAATTCATCCGAATTTTAATCAATTATTGTACCGTTGTTGCTATCATTTTTGACTTCCTTCTCAATAAAAGCCAGACACTGGGATACACTTGCACTTTGCAACGGTATAAAAATTGATTTTAATCTTGTAAAAAGTGGAGCCAAACACAGGTATAGTGAGCATTATTGATTAAAAAATTAAGTGATTAAATAAATGACATGTATGATGATTATGGTAGTCATTCACTATGAACATCATTACTCATTTGTACACTATTATGTGTTGTGTAGTGCTAAGTTGGTCCAAAAACCATGTACACAAAAATACACCACATAGGCACATGCAACAAGGATGTAGTCTGAGACAGCCATGATCCTCCTATTATCCAGCCACATCTTATTTAGGTGCACCCGTGCCACTCTTGGACTTTTTAGTCTCCCATATTCTAATGGATTTAGATAACAAATTGTCCAATTCCACTTAGGAATTTTTATATGGCCCAACAATTATAGTTGCGTAAGGGAAATGATTCGGTTTGATTGAGTTGTCATGAAAATTTAACTAAAATTGAGTATCAACAAAAATTCTACAAATAGAATTGATGATGATTTGAATTGACCAAGTTCTAATGAGATTCAAATTGTAATATAGTACTAATAAAAATTCTACAAATAGAACAGTACAATTGTGTGTTGCGGTGACGGAAGTTAATTTAGACCTAAATTGACATGTCCTGATTAGGTCAGATTTTGTTACTTTTATGTTCTAAAAAAGGTCTGAAAATGTAAATCAGCGAGTAAATTTTCTTTTTTTACTTTCATATGTTCTATTCAATCATGTAAATTCATATGAATCAATTTTAGCTGAGATTATAAAAAGCCATCTTAACCATTGAGGTTTGGAGAGGTGGTCATGGTATTGGTGGCGATGATTACAGCATTAGTGTCAAATTTGATTGGTTGTGTTGGTGTGTGCATTTGGGGAGTTTATTGTAATGATGATGATGGTGGGGGTAACACGCCGTGTTACAAAGTGTAGTGCAAAATATAATAAACAAAAACAATATTTTGAGAAACAAAAGGTTAGATAGTTTGTTGAAAAATAATTTAATATTTAGGTTATTTGTGAAAAGCTTCCCAATTTTTAATATGGAAATAGAGTACATTAAATTCCAACAAAAAAATCGATCCTATCAAAACTAAATGAGAACGTGGATTTCCGCCTTGATGTTCTCAAACGAGCTATTACATTACAGGGACATGTTAATGTATAAGTTTCATATCGAATAAAGATAAAATATATAATCAATATATAATTATTTAAGCTACCCTCTTAATAAATTCGACATTTTAATATGGAATCTCAAATTTTAATATGGTATCAAAATTTATTAAACTCCAACAAGTTATTCCATTCAATTAAGACCATGATTGATGTTCTTAAACGTGTCACAATCTTGTTGTGGTATGATAAGAAATAAATTTAACATCGAATAAAAATGAATTATATAACTAAAATATAAGAATTTGACCAACCTTTCTTAACAATATTAGGGGCTTGTCTGCTGTTGATGTTTTCATCAATTAAAAGCCATATTATAGCCGTTTGAGGAGCAAGCTGGGTCCCACCACAGAGAGAAGGGGTAAAAAATGGTGGGCTCAACGGGAGGAAAATTGATGAAAATATGGGAAGAATTTTTACCAGACAGGGCTCAATTAAAAGCCATATTATAGCCGTTTGAGGAGCAAGCCGGGTCCCACCACAGAGAAAAGAGATCAAAAATGGTGGGCTCAACGGGAGGAAAATTGATGAAAATATGGGAAGAATTTTTACCAGACAGAGCCTAGATGGAATCCCAAATCTAAATAAATGTCTAAATCACTAACACGTGCATATTGTAGCAACTCATTTTACTACGAGCTTCCTTCAAATTTAAGATCCTAGGAAAAAAAAAACCCCGAAGAACTCGATTTATGCTGCATAAAAAATAAAAAATAATAATTAATTTTCAACCAAAATTAATTGTATCATATAATTAGTTGAAGAACACATGATGCAATTCTCTAGAACTATTTTTCAAACTTCATGACCAGACAAGAAAAAGACACAACACCCAAATGGAAAAACCTTTGTTGCCGTGGATTTTGTATACGATGTGTTGTCTCGTGATGAGTCGGTCTGAAAAGGCCAAGTATTTTTATCCAATTAAGTAATACCATGTACACAAAAATTTCAGACCAAGTATTTGTATCCAATTAATTAATACCATGTACACACAAAATACACCACGTCCACGTAGGCACGTAAAATGCAACTAGGAGGTAGCCCAGAACAACCACTATCCTTTTATTTTCCAGCCACATCTTACTTAGGCGAACACTCGCCACTCTTGGACTTTATGATCACTCCATTCTAATGGATTTAGATAAGAAATTGTCCCGTTCCACCTATCAATTTTTATATCGCCCAATAATCAGAGGTTGGAAATGGAAATGATTCGGTGTGATAGACTTGTGATAAGAATCCATCTAAA
>CAIGRO010223916.1:0-17429 GCA_903798355.1 Fraxinus baroniana | reverse complement strand
AAAATGGTAATTTAAAAGTAGGGTTTGATGTAATTTCCTCCCAAGGAGCCTACAAAATTGGCCCATACCATTACAAATAGAACCGACCCGAGTAATAGAGCTATTTTTAAAAGAGGTCAATTTTACTGATGGACACCGAACTTTACACTTAGTATCATCTTGGCCACTAAACATTAATTTGTTGTAGAAACACCACTTAATTTTATAAAATATTCCATTCAGACCCTGATTCATTTTTTATTGATCGGGGAATGGAGGGAGGAAGGTATGATGGTCTTTGGGATAAGCTAATGATCATGAACATGAATTTTTTTTTCTCGGCGGCACCTTCTTGATTTGGACAAAGAAAAACAAATGTCGTTGTTTGATATATTTTTCATCATTGAAATAAAAAATAAACTATAAAAATAGGTTATCGAGAAAGTTAAATTATATGTTACCAAACAATGCAAAGACTTATCTTTGAACTTTCTTGCACTAATACGAACTCGATTGTGTAACTTCACTAAAAAATGAAACTCCTTTTGAATTCTTATTTGTGAATAAAATTATTTTGTTATTACGGAATACAATTCAAAGATCATTTTGTTTTGATTATTTTTTCGATTCCATCCTTAACCAATTGAGATAAAGTGAATTGGAAACCTTGATTCAATTTGATATTCAACTTTAACTAAAAATCTTAGGTTCCGTTTGATATGCAGAATTTTCCATGAAAAATGGAAAATAATTTCACTTTCCAATTTTTGTAATGTCTGATAAGCAAAATTTTTCCAGGAAAATGTTTTCCAATTTTTCAAATTTTCTACATTTTTGAGGAAAATAAAATCTTGATGTTTTTGTGGGTAAATATTTTCCAGTTTTTTTTTTAATTGGAAATAATTCTAGATACAATAGTAAAAAAAATAATCACTTTTATTGACAATTTTAATGCAAAACAAAGCCAAACGAATGGTATTCGATATGATTATTATTATTATTATTATTATTATTATTATTATTATTATTATTATTATTTATTTTATTTTTTTTCAATTGAAACAAATTCTAGAACCAATGATAGAAAATATTATCACTTTAATGGATAATTTTCATAAAAAGCAAAGTTAAACGGACACCAAACTTTCAAAGTTTTCATTAAAAATTATACCAATCAAATACAGTTAATTACAATTCCCAATAAAATAATCTAGGAAAATCTTTTCCCTATAAAATATGTTCTTTCCACTCATTTTCTACCTTACAATCAAACGGACCCTTAGTTTTTCTCATGCCAAGTCATCAACCCACAAATGTTTTTGTTAAATCCTATAACTTGATACACAGACACATAGAACGTTCAGTTAAAAATGGACGTCAAACAGAGTTGGTGGTCTAAATGAATTGTTTTAAAGTTAAGTGGGGAATCTGAAATAAATTGAAGTTTCATAACCAAGGTGACACTAAGTACAAAGTTTAGTGGCCAATAAAGAAATTAACCCTTCAAGACCTTTTCTGTAGAAGTAATTTCTGAATTGAACTGAATTGACGTTTAGGGTTTGGAAAAAAGCCATCAACTATCTCCCGCCGAGCTCTCTGCATTACTCACTCAATTCCAATGGCTTCTAGCAATTCCCCATCTGCCTATGAGAAAGAACAGGTATTTTTCCTCTCATTTTATACAGGATACACACCTGGACAGCTGTTATTAACATGATTTTTTAGACGATGGTTTTCATAATTTTTGAGGATTTAATTTACTTTTGAGTAGATATTTGGAATGGCTGAGAAAGAGATGGAATACAGGGTGGATTTGTTCAACAAGTAGGTGAACCCTGACTTTTGCACTTGTATATAATTCTTATTAACATTGATGTTCAATCTTTCTGGTGAAAAAATATATATTTTTTTGGTGGTTTAATGTTAATGCAGAGCTTGAATCAACTTGGTATTTAGACACACTCTAATTAAGTCTTTTCTGAGCCGAATAGAAAGTTATGTTAGAATTTCTTCTCAGGCTTATTTTAACCGGGATGTTGCTTGTTAATAGTGAGCTTAACTTGATGAAAGAAGAAAAATTACAATGCTTGGTAGTTGCTGACTAGAACTATATCTTGTTACACATTATTGATGCCTGCAATTTTGTGAACCTGTTCCTCCAGAATTTATTTGATGATGGGTTTATTTTAATCCAGGCTTACGCACACGTGTTTCAACAAGTGCATTGAGAACAAGTATGCATTCTGAACTTCATTTACTGCAATTACTCATTTTAAGCATGAAATGGAAGTAGAGTTCTAGAAATCTTGCAATTTGGAGCAGTTTAGAACATTTTCTCCATTAGAAAAAGGTATTTGTATTCAATTGGGAGCTTAAAACGGATGATTGTGCTTCGTGCATTTTCAGGTACAAGGAATCTGAGTTAAACATGGGTGAAAACAGTTGCATTGACCGTTGCGTGTCAAAGTATTGGCAGGTAAATTGATGATTTTTTGCACTTTCAGATTTATTTAATGTTTCTGCTGGACTCTTATATGAATGTGTGCGCTTCAATGGTTGCAAATGTTATCATTTGAATTGACTGCAATACATTTTTGAGCAAGTCATTTTTGTATTTGTTGTTAATGCGTAGTATGAGAATGAGAACAAAACGAATGATAATTTTGTGTTACATCTATGGCTCACAACACATTAGGGTATTTGATTTATTGGCATAGATATGATAGAATTGAGTTGTCCTTAATGGAAGTTTCAATAGGTCCCTATTGTTTGTGAGACAAGAGCAAGAAACAGAACCTGCTAGTTGGTAAAACACGTTTTCCTGGTGCTAATTTTGATGGCACGTTATCTGAGGAATTCGCAATGAAACAATAGATTTAATTGAAGAGGATGAAATGTACAAGTTTTTCGAATGCTCTTCTTAATGGTGAAATTTAGCCCCCTGTTTGGGTTCCCTTTTGCAAGAAAATGTGTTCTGTAATAGTAAATAGTTGGAGCATGTATGGTAAAAAAATTAGGAAAATTTTTAGGTTTACATGTGAAATTATTTTATAGGAGAATATGTGGTTGAAAATGAGTGTTGAAAAAATGGAGCCCAAAAATTGGCTTAAATTGTTCCTTATTATTTGGCTAAACTTAAAAACTTAAATAAATAAGTTTTTTTTTTTAAATAAATAGATTTTTCTTTTGGTCAAAATTGGAAATAAATAAAGTACTTATTTGAATCAACCCTAGCTTATTGTCAAAGTAAGTAACAGTATGTAACTATTGACAAAATAGTTAACTGTAACCTTAGCTAAACATCAAGAAGAACTTATTTCACAGAGGATGACCAAAAAGTCGATGTTGTCTCATCATCTGGTGATTACTTGTACAAATTGCAAAAACTAGTGAATAGTGATGTGGAAAAAATGACAATTGGGAGAAAGAGTGATTTCCTTGTCACTTTCTTGACTATATCTTGAAAGAAAATGAGAATTAGTCTTTAAATTAGAGGTGGAAAATTGCCCAAATATTTGTCACTGTTCTTTAGCCAGGTTAGGACTAGATTGCAAAATACTTGTTGCTGGCTGAGCTGAAAAAGACGTGCAGTGAACCTTCCTTGAAGAGAGGCTCATCTGCAGAGGTGGAAAATTGGGTGGAATAGGCATAAATAGGTGAGTGCAAATGGGTGATAGATAAAGAGTCACCTAAACATGTCTATCCTCTTGTGGGGGTGATAAATGGGTCAGGCTTGCGTAATTAATCAACCAATTGACATAAAAGAGTAGGCTTAACCGTTAAGAAAGTTTAGCAGTCATCTAAGGACCAAAAAATTTAACAGTTTTCATATATCTACCTACCTTTCTTCATTCTCTTTTTACAAAAAATCTGTAAAAGAAAATCAATTGTTAAGATTCCTTTACTAATTACTTGGGACACAATATTCAAGATGGTTGGATACAAATGTTAGAAATTGAAGTCAAAATGTACAATTATGAAGAAATATAAAGATGAAAAATATTTTTCCATATACTGTAAACCCAATAAGAAAAAGTTATGATAACTGTTCTAACATGAAGGAAATCAACAACTTACGCAAAAAAGTATTGCAGATTAATTCCCTAGTGGTCGACGTAGATTTAGTTCAGTACACTTGCGTTGTTGCCATCATTTGTTAGAACTGTATCATTTTTTTTAAGAGTTCTGCAACACATTTATTATTTTCTTCTTTACCTAATTGGTGAAAAATATTGAAAGATAACATATCAAATCTAACCGCTAAATTGTTGTCACAAACTCGATGAGAAAGTTGTCCCTAAAGTATTTAAGACATTTTGATTTCGAACTCCAAAAATAAGAGATGCTTTGTTTGAACTAGCTACTAGTGATAACCCTAAAACAAAAAGTGAAGCTATATGTTTAGTGATGTATGAAGTCGAATTGTTTGACCCATTGCCTTATAAATCCCTTCTTGACTGCATTCAAATGCTCTCCACAGGTAACTAATCTAGTTGGGCAATTGCTTGGGAATAATCGGCCTCCAATGTGAAGGAGATAATTTTGCACCGGATTTGAAGTTGTGACAAATATACATGGCTTGTAATCTGCCAAGAACCTCATTGTGAGAAAATAAGAAATCGAAGATGACACTAGTTATTCTTCAGACTTGCGAGAAACATTGATAAACATTTTCAAATGTAGAACTATTTGTTTTCCTGTCCTGCCACAAGGAATTATTTTGATAATATTTAGTGAGTCGATAGTGTATCTGTCAAATACAGAATTTTTTATTGCTAATTAATTATGACAATTTAGTTAAATATCGTGTCAATGCTTTAGAAGAGATGGTTTAGTTGACACTAAAATAGAAAGGGCGATAATGTTGGCACTAAAGATTTTTCGTGTTGCAACACATTTCAATTGCACTCAAGGACTTGGTGTCTTTTCACTTTTTTCATTGATTTTTTATCATAGACTTTTTATTAATTAGCATATCTCATTCTTGTTGATGATATTTCTCAAAATAATCTTTTTCCTTGCTTTGAAACGGGGAACAAACATTTTTTCGCACTTTTGTATTATTATTATTTTGTAGATGATGTTCAAATAAGTCGTGTTAACCTCTCTGGACCTTTGGATAGAAATGGTTATCATCAGAGAGAAAATGTGCTAATTAATAACATGTTGATGATAAGAAGGCGACGAGAAAAAAAGTTTGAGGACATAAATCTTATAATCAACATAGATTGAAAATGTTATATAAAATTAAAATGTTGTGTAATAAATCAAAAATAAAAATTATGTGAATATAATTGCCAAAATCAAAATTGTTTTCATTGCTGATGGAATTCCTACTTAATATTCTCAAGTTTCTCAATATGTAGCTGCAATGTTGGAGTACGAGTTGAGATAATGATAAGAATCCATGTTCATTTGGTATCGTAGTTTTGGCTCTGATACTGAATCCTGAATGAAGTCAACGAATCTATGCAGAGGTACGATCTTAAAATCACTCAAGAGAATGATCTCTCGACTCAATATATCAGTAACTTCATTGATGAATAAAACAAGTGGACAGATCGTTATCTTATGAAATTACTGTCGTCTTGAAGATTTTTATGTTGGTCTGGTCCCTTTGGTTGAGCATCAATCTATTTCTGAACCTCTAAAGAAGGTGGAGTTGGTGAATAATACTCGTAATCAGGGAGGAAAAGAAAAGAATTAGAGTGGGGACAAATGATGAAAGTACGAATCTTAGGTGTCAAATAATTTGAGGATTTATTTGTTTATTTTGTCTCTGATCCTATCTAGATTTGAATTTGGCGTATTTCAGTTTGTTCCCACAAATGATTTTATTTTTGTTAATTTAATGACTTTACAACTACGATTTTTTTTTTTTCTAGATTTAGACGTAATTTTATTTTTATCATAAAAAGGCACGCCTAGATAGCTGTCCATATAATGCATTGAAAATAAATTTTAGACTAGTGTCGTCTAACCTGTCAGGGGCCTGTATGCAAGCAGAGCTCATTTTCACTGTCAGGGGCCTGTAATGCAAGCAGAGCTCATTTATGATTATGAAACATTAATGCCAGGAACTGAAAGTCACTTTTGTGTCATCTAAATATTAACTCATAGAATGTATTGGAGATGCTATGAAGTTTACAAAGTTAATCGGAATTGATTCCATATAAATGGTATATTAGTGTATATGTTCTTGCAGATCTGGTGCCAAATTTTTTTCATTCTCTGCAAAAGTAAGGTTGCACTTGAAAAACCAGCATATGCATGTGATGAAAGATGCAGGTGCCAATTAATTCCAGCACACACAAACAGAATATAATGTAACCAAAAGCTGTATAGTACAAGGACAATAACTTCTCTATAACTATGTCGAGGAAAGCATGTGCTGATAGATGTGGTCTCCAATTTAAATAGAAACTGGATCTACAAGTATGTTTATCATGTTAAACGACAAGGCACGAACATAGACAAAAAGCATAGTCGGAAAATTTCTCTGTGGGTCCTCTAGTATAAATGTGGCGAGCATGAGGTAACTAATATACTCGTCATTGCGTTGAATAAGGAGAAAAATTAGAGAGAGTTGAAGAAGAATAATAATTGAAGCTATGAGAAAATACACTATGGTGTATATGATGACAGGTTCCAGCCCATCCCAGCAGGAATATAAAACGTCTAAAAGCATAACCTAGACTCATCTAGATTACAAACCACGTATACCCGGTAGCTATAGTCGTAATGCAGTCCCCTTTACATTGTCTATACACCATTAACCACTGCTTCAGCATTTCCATCTTCTATAATCTTGCCGTTGATTTGAGTTCTTGGCCTCTGGAAATTTCGGCGATAAGCAATTTTAAGAAACTGTTCCATTGGCTAATAAAAGATATTTGCAATCCCCCAAAAAAAAAAACACTAAATTACCTTGTCACAGGGATCTCCAGAATTTCCATTCAAGAGTCTGTAATTTTCTTCCTTTGTCCTACCATCCTTGCTCAATGGAAGCAACATTGTTGCAGGTCCGCTAGAACGATCAGGCAGTTCTACGAAATTAGAACCCAAGTCAAAACATAAACATTAATGCAGATATTAGACCTTAGAGATGATAAACAAATGCTGACCTGGCAACTTTTTGTCGACATAGAACACCACCAAGTTAACCGTATACCTGTAACACAATCACGTGTTTGGAAGTACATCAGACCATGGTACCATGTTAAAAACTACAAGCTATATAATTGGAAGTGAAATGCTTTACCATGCCACAACGACATCAACTGTATAGTGCTTATGGGATGCAATGATCAACAAGCTTTGGATCACAACAGTTAACCACGCACACTGCTTTACAAACCTGCAGTATCATGCCAATAAATACGTCAACTTCATAGAACCAGGGACATAATGCGGTATCTATTCAATTTAACTCAAAATTACAATTATATTCCTTCTCTCTTCCTTGTCCCCAGGATTAACCTCTACTATTACATATAAATCCGTAAATGCTAAAGTTTCGTTAACGTGAAGAGAGATTGAACTCCCAAAAGTCCAATTGCAGAACTTCCCATAAACACAATGCTTCAAATTTCCACAGACCGAGTATAAGGCATTGTTTAACAAATGTCCGCAGATTGTTGAGATGTTTATTTCAATTTTCAACTATGGGGATAAGCAGTTCGTGTTTTGAGTAATTTATTTCTAGAATTACTTCAAATATCTTCCTTCCCCTGTATTATGTGTCAGACATTACTTCCACAAAATGAAATCTAGCCCTTGTTTGATAGAGATTAAAATCAGATTCTGACAAAATTTGATGAAATATGTAGTTGAAAAATTGTGAGTCCCATAAAATATATGGTTAAAATTAATTGTTAAGTTTGACTTAAATTAAAATCTGGTTTAATTTTTACCAAACAGGGGGCCTAATAAAAGGTGCATTTTGCTAATACCTCTGGGTGCCATACTTATGGTATGTCCGCACAAAGACTAGAGAGAAAATCATGTGAGATGAAAATATCAAATCACCACAACCATAAAGCATACCCCTAGGAACTGCACAATCATAAAAAATTGAGCATTAAAAAAAAAAATACACACGCACACATTTATGAAACTAGACAAAAGGAGAAATAAGGCAAACATCACCTATTAATAGAACTTCTAACGCGCTATTGGGACGTGGCAGCCTGGCAAGCTTTGAGCCCTATATCAAAAGAAACAGATTTTCAATGCTAAATTGTCCAGCCAACTTTGAAATTCCAGGGAAAAAAACAATTATGCAAAATTTCTTCAGAGAAAACTTAAGATCGTCAAAAACTGAAATGTTTTACCTCGCGACAATGATAGTTTGGACCAGGGAGTTGAGTGGAATAAAAAGTTATTACCCGAAGAATTTGACAAGCCTGTAGCAACGTATAAAGAGGAAAATACTATGATAATGTTAAAAATGAGTTATATTACAAAATACATTAAATGTTGCTGCAAATTTTGTTATAGTAGGATCTAGCTTTTCATAAATGTGAAGGTTGGATAATCATGCACGTCTATATTCAAAATTCAAATGATGTACAAATAGATAACCCATGACATTAAAATAAATTCATAAATATGACCATCTAGGGTAAAACGTGGTAAAAGATCAGGTATTGTTTCCCACTCCAACCAACTCCGGATTCACGTACAAATAATATTCGAGAAACAAAGAAAATCTGTACTCACAACTAGGAATGCCAGGACCCTGCACCATATCAGAACTGTGTAAAGCTTCTTGCTCTTGAATACAAAGGGATGGAAAGTCCACTGCAACAGAACATCAACCATATTTACAAATACAAAAGATTGTGATCTTCACAAAATGATAATCAGAAGAAAATCAAAACCAGAGGACAACTCACCAACACAAAAAGTAGAAACATGCAGGTAAATACAGTTTCACTTATATAGGCTTTGTCTTTTCCGAGCTCCTGCAAATAAGAAGTTTGTAAATGAGTAAAGTTCTCTGAGAGTTAGTAAGCATCCATTAGAATTAGTAAGCAACATAATGTACAAACATAGTTTTCTTACGGGAAGAAGAAAGAAACCGGCATCCTGAAGTGTGGGTCCTGGCCGATGTATATAATGAACACCTCGAGCAGCCAGTCCATGGATGTACTGATAAAAGGACATGATACACATTAGACATCAAGAACAGCATATAAGCAGGAAGAAAAGCCAACAAAAAAGAAGAAAAACTGATAACATTTGGATTAACACAAAACTGAACTTAAATTCCAGCATACCGCTGACATTGTTTACAGAAATCTTTCATCAAAGGAACAGTCCAAATAGAATCAATAATCAATGAATCAGTTAGGAAACAATAAGAGTTATCCACTTAAAGAAGATACTAAAACTGCAGCGTGGCAAGGGACTTTCATGAAAGCAACTATGATTTTACGCAAACACAGTCCAAGGTGCAGAATAAGAGTGAATCTGAGGCTTAATAAGCAATAAATAGCAGAAACAGCTGCTATCCATTCATGGAAACATAATTAGCAATTTATTCATTACTACTTAAATGTTGCCAAATAAGGCCAATACAATCCCCCTGCTTCTTTTGGTGCAATGAAAACACCAAGTCACCATGATTCAAAAGCTATATCCACAATAAATCACATATAGTGTTGTCCCATAACCAGAATTAAATTGAAAAAAAAAATGTCAAGTTCAGCAACATCATCTCCAAGAATTGAGCGTGCACAAAATACATGCCCCGGAACTTTAATCTAAGAAACACAAAAGTATAACTTCTCCAAGGGCAAAAGTTGGAAAATGAAATAGAAACATAAAGAATTAAACTCAAGAAGAAATTGATCAATGAAAGTATAAACATATACATACAAACCTGACAGATGAGACCCCCTAAAATATACTTCCAGTTCTCTGCAAGAAGATTAATTTCTGTCGCAGTCTCCGCACAAAATCTCTTCCATAACTTCTCGTCACAAAAACAACAATAATGCATCGATAAATAATTCTAACAAAACAAACAAAAAAGGAAAAACAAGAACGCTTCTTTTTCTGAAAAGCAGAAACCTAATTTAGCATTTACATGGAAAGAGAAAGTGAAGAGAGAAGAGACGAACCTTTGAAGCCCCGCGACCAATGTAAAGCGACATCTTCTATGTATGTGCGAACAAACAACACTTCCATATTACATCACAACCAAATTATTTCGAAGGTCAACATCTTCATCTCCGTTTACGGGTCAAAATTCGCTCATTCAGTGAAGAAATAATCAATTCATCACATAATACCGCTCAAAAGCTCCTTCAAAATCGGATAAAGTAAAAACCCAGTTGCTAAATCCACGATCCTTCAAGATAATGATTGTTTCCCACAATGGTTGTGCCAAAAAAACTGAATTAATGATTAATCGAAATCCACACCTAGCAAGCTTCAAAAAGGGAACTTTTTTCTCTCTCTAGAAACGGTGTTGTCACTTGTCCGATGCTCTTCCTCTCTGTCTTCTAGTTTCTTTGATTTCTCTTTCCCTCTAAATATGCATACTGAAACGCGATATGAACACGGCGGGACAGTTGCAACTTGCAAGTTGCAAGTGAGAGTGGGAGGATTTTTAATTCATAGAAAAATTAAAAATTCGCCGGTTACCAACGTGGAGGAAATTTGTGACTCAAAAAAAAAAAAAAAAAAAAAAAATGATTTTACTTCGAAAATTATCTTTCTCAATTTAATTTTAGGGGTTGTTTAATGAATATTATTGATAACATAATGTATTTTAAATAGTGGGGAAATATGCAATTAAAAAGTAAGAAAAAATTATTGATGTGATAAAAATATTATTTTATTGAAAAATGTATGTTTGAAAATGAATTTTGAAATAATGTATTTTTAGAGTGTGGGTCAAACATGGACATAATTAACAAAGGTAATATTCTTGTTTGTGATTTGTTTAAGGTATAATATACGTATTGGCATTTTTAGTGGGATCAGATGACCCCACAATTTTTTTTAATAAAAAAAACCTAACACCAGCCCAATCCCTACAAGCCCAACTATCCAAGTGACTAAGCCCAACAGCCAAAGTGCCCATGAAATCAAAAATCACGGTCCACACAACCACTCCTCATTCACACGATTCAAGCCAGGCACCCAGCCTTTGCCTTCAGTTCCTTGCTCTCGCGACGACGTAGCTCTAGTCTCCAGTTCCACTCCAGCCTCCAGACAGTTCTACTTCGAGCCTTAGAGTTGTCACTTATCCGGCTCCGTGACCTGCTTCGCCTCCTCTCGCGACCTGCTTGGTTGCTTCTTCTTCGAATCTTCTTCAATCGGCAACAGAAACCTACTGTAAGTATTCCAATACCTTGGGTCTTTTTGATTATTAGTTAATTCTTTGGATTTGCGATTGCACTGCGTGATTTAACTATTTGGGTTTTTGATTCCTTTATTGGCGTTTTATATGATTTTGGTGTTTTTGAATACATATTTGTCATTTGTTATTTGATTTTTAATTTGTTATGAGTTGCATTTGTTCAGATTTTGAACTGAATCATATGGAACTGGAAGGAACAATTAAAATGTTAGCTCTTCAGTTGAAAATCAAAACTGGAAAATTGAACTAGATTTATCTTAACCCTCAAGTTGACCTCAAGTACTGGAAAATTGAACTTTCTAATGGACTTTTTGGTATGGCTTGTCTATCGTTGCATTGCATCGTCTGATATGAGATATATAAAGTACAGTGATTATTATTTCTTTACACTACAAAGAAATGAAGAATAATTTTAGAACTTCCAATATTAACAAATCAAAACGAGTTTGGTTTCATATATGGATAACGATGTAATTATACGACGTTTTCAGAGTATGAAAACGAGTAGCCTATAGTTGTAATAGTCTATTGACTTACTTTATTTAATGATATGTAGTTCTAAATATTTTTGAACTCTCACTTTTTACCCCACAAGACAAATGATCTAGGTCCGCCCCTGCCAGTGGAGGCGCGTGCGATGCACGTCCATGCGTTCTTCTCCTTGTGCATATTAGCGTTGAGACTGCATATGTATACTATAATAAATAGATGGAACTAAAGTCATGAATGACATGTAAGTGAAGAAGAAATTCCTATTACAAAATGAAAAAGAAAGCATTTTGGATATTATAAGTACTTAAAACTAAAATTTTTGCAAATAGAGGACAAGCGAAATACGAAAATGCTGGTAGAAAGAAAGAAACTAACAGAGTAAACATACTTCAATAGAACACACAAAATATACTTGTTACACGATAAGTATTTTCCTGTCAATCATTCAACTACTTGAGCAGTTAACATACATATCAAGCATGCAGGAATGAGGTTTGGAGTCTAAAAGAAAATACAACTTCTCAATTTTAAATCCTCAAAGTGTAACACAGCAAGCGTTCCATTGGAAGCTAGATGATCTGGTGTCTTTTACTTAGCTATAGCATAAAAAAGACTTTATTCATCATGGTTGAAACTGCATCAAAGGAGTTTTTTCAGGGCAGCTGCAGTTGCGGCTGCGGCTGCGTCTTTGTCTCCCACTGTTTTTTCTGCTTTCTTGTTTGCGGTGTTGGGCTGCTCATTAGGATTCTAGAATAGAGATCGCTTAGCGGGTGGAGATTGAGGCAACACAATTTTGTTGGAAGGTCAACGTTTTCAACATTGATTTTATCCTTTCCCTTGTTACTAGACGCCATCTTTGGAGTAGCATATGTTCCGGCTGGATCAAGCATGAATATTATTTTTATTTCGTATTTGAACTCTGAATAAACAGTGCATTTTGTTGAGGGTGAGCCAACGGCCATTGGAAGTGCCTTGATGTAAGATATGTTCATCCTCGATATCTATGTGAATGTCCTCATCATTAAGTAGGATAGTGTCCTACAAACATGAGAGAATTGATTAGCAACGAAATGGTAATGAACATATATTTTAGGGAGAGGGAAATTGACAAAGTTGAATAGAATCAGTACATTGACATTTTTTTTCATGAGCACATTTGCAGGACATCCCAAGATTTTCTCAGCACATTCACCCATGACTGAAGCCTTTTAGATTTCCTGTTGAATCCTCCAAGATTACATAAGCTCTGGCTCTATAGCATACATAGATGTTAGTAAAACTGAAAATTTATGGTGGAGGAAATTGACGTGATAAGAACATTACTTTCAACTCTGAATTGAATAAAGGAAATGAAGTGGTTGAAATTACTGTGTAGTGTGTTGAAGGATGAAGTGCGTACCTTGAAGATGCAATTGAGCTGCTAGATTTGTAAAATCTACAGGAGTAGATTTCTCCTGCTTTGTTGGCATTGAAACCCTGTTGCAGTTGTTGCATGACAGGTACCAGAAGCTTGTGTTATTAGACTAAACGTGTGCCTTTGATTTTACCCAGAAATATTTGTTCTTTGAAAGTACATGAAGGAAAGTTTAGCGAAGCTATGTGATCTTATTGATGTAAAAAAAATAATTACATGAATTTGTAACATAAGAATAAAAACGTTATTGTGAGAACTGAAGATTGGATTTCCAGAATTTGAGTAAATCTGTTTGTAGCTAGAGGTGACAACTTTGAAGGACTTAATAAAGGATAGGCTTTCATTGCTGTGATTTCATCCAATCTCCCACTATTGTCGACAACCCTTTACAACAAGAATTATAAGTAAGAGATAAGAAAAAAGAGAAAAGAGTAAGTACTGCAGCACATTTCAAGTAATAGTTAGCTTGTGTGTGCTATTTTGTAACAAAAACTATGAACTGTGATGTTTGCTTAGCAGAATGTGGCATGGGATGAGATAAGGTAGCAAAATAAAACTAATCTCACATATGAATGTCATTTACAGGATGGTCACATGTAAGTAAAATAAAACTAACCTGACATATGAATGTCATTTACAGGATGTGTAAGTTAATGTTCAATATTGGAAGTTACTAATGCAATATACAATACTGTATAGCTAAAGAAAGTGTAATGTTGGAGACATGTCTTATTACAGGGATTCTATAAAATTAATACAGATGAAAGAAATTGGATTAGTTACCATGATTTCATCCCAACCACTTCCTTAAATTTATGATCAATGAAGAAACAACTATGTGGTCTTGTGGATAGTGTCAGCCCTAAAACAAAAAACCATATATTAGTAAGCATTCTGTATAGTAAGAAGATGGTAAGATATTGGTAGCTATGTTCATTTGCAGGTATGAAGTACTATGATACAATTAAAGGTGAACTGAAGTACAAATTTATTTGTAGTGAGAAAGCATTAATATAATTACCGTTGAATGAAGATACTTTTAAGTGGAGTCCTATGATAACTGGTTTCTTAGATATATTCTGTGCAATTGTAGAGGACTCCCTTTCAACAAAAGACATCCCACATTGTTAGTAGAATTGTTTGGAAGCTGAAAGTTTGGAGGAGCAGTTACTATATAATATCGTTTTGTGCAAAATGTGACGTGTAAAAAAATGAATAAAGAAGATGTTATTAACTTCTTGTCAATTAGTACGACGTCTTGCACATATGTTTCTGAACCATCTCTTGTATGGATTAGATGTTTAGGGCGCAAGTCTATGGCGACTGCAAACACATCTGTAATAATAATAATAATAATAATAATAATAATAATAATAATAATAAATATGTTAAGCAGATATTCATATTTTTGTGAGGGAAAGACTAACTTGTAAATGTAATAAAAGAAATTCGGTGGCATTAAAAAAGAGAAAGAGAAAGTAAGATATACTTAAATCTTTGTCCGTATCCATCACAGTTTCAAATTCCTGAAACTGAGTGAACTCAAAAGTGGAGAATAGCTGTGCGCTGTGATCTGCATTTGTTTCTTCCAATCGAGTAGTACCTAAGATGGTCCGTTGAATGTCTCCATATGCATTCTTGTACCCTACGTTTGTACGTTTCACAGATGCATTTGAGATTAAGTAGGTTTTTCTAATTTTGAGATCATCTTTGAAGGCTGCAATACTTTTGTCCCAGAGGGTAGCTTGCACCCTGTTACCTTGCAGTAAATGATTTGTAAGTGAGTTTTCTTTATTATAGAGATAAGTAGATAACTATATTGACTCTAATAATCTGAAGACTACAGATTTGGTCTAAGTTCACTTCTAAATATGTATACGTAATAGTAACACAAGTTGTAATGGAGAGTGCAGAGTGATGTCACTACCATAAAAAATAATAAATTCATTACCAAAGGACAATGTGCACTAAAACTTACTCTTTCATCCATGATGATCATGTGTTGGTATCTGGTCTGGCCATTTTGTGATAATTCTGGAGGTGCTTTTTCAGCAACCACAACTTTGGACGTCCAGTTTCTTTGGTCGGGGCTAATGTCAGTGATGAGACTGAATTCTTGATTCATGATGTTACTTTGTATTAGTTGGGTAGAAGCAAAGAGAAGCTAGAAAAATGTGGCTGGTAAGTGAACAGAAAACATATTTTACAATGCATCTTTTTAAAACAAATAGAAGTGTTTGTTTTTTTAGCTAAAACAAATAAGAGAAACATAGTATAGAATCTTGACATAGAATAGGATATGAAGAAACACAGCAATATTTTCTCCTTTTTTATTTTTTGTTTGTGTTTCTATAAGCTATAACTTAAGTAGTAAAAAAAAGAACTCAAGAGGAAAGTCAAGTTAAATAAGAACAAAACTATAAACTTGATAATCGAAATAGAACTGTGAAGAAGGAAGACAAAAGCAATATTTTTTCTGTTATGTGTGGATGTTTCATAATATGTAATAATCAAACTTAGTAGTTAGAATGATTTTTTTAAATAAATAGAAGTGTTTTTCAACTAAAACAAATAAGAGAAACATAGCCTAGAATCTTGATATAGAATAGGAAAAAATGAAGAACCACAACAGTAGTTTCTTTTCTTTTTCTTGTTTGTTCGTGTTTCTACAAGCTATAATGACTTAAGTAGAATGAAGATAAAAGGAGGGGGGGAAAAAACCTTATAAAAAAAAACTCAAGAACAACAATATGTTGAGTTAAATAAAAAAAAAATTACAAACCTGATGATCGAAGTAGAACTGTGAAGAAGGAAGACAGAAGCAATATTACATAGCTAATTTGTTTAGAAAATATACTTTTCTTTTGCATTATTTCATACCTCAAATCTGTATGGATCGAAATTTTGAGGTTCACTGAAATATTCAGGATTGTGATGAATATTCCTAAATAGTGGCATCACCTTCCAACCTTTGGGAATAAGATAACCTGTCAAAATATTTCGTGTCAATCTCTTTCATATTTTATTATGAGGTATAGTGAAATAGAAAATGACGATCGACGTTTCGATTATCATGCGTTTGATTGGAGAATATGAGTCTTCCAAGTGATAGATATTGTTAACGCATATATTAAACTTGTATGTAACTTATACCTAGAGGAAAAATGGTCAAAGATTTAACGGTGGGGCCAGATTCACATATTTAACTTATATTAAAATTTTATGTGCCCCTTCCCAACTTTTGAGATTTTTTTTTAATAAAATCATGTTTGATATCGATTGAAATCGAAATTTTAATCTAAATCAAAGTTAACAATTAATTTTAATAACATATTTTATAGAATTCATAAATGTTTAATTTTTATCAAAATTTACTAAAAATTTGATTTTAATCTCCACCAAATAGGGGCAAAATCAAAATAAATTTGAATTTCGATAATATACAAATTTTTAAAATTCTCCGATGGTCATACGCTAATCGAATCTACAAATTGCTTATATTGTTTCGAAACTTATTTCAAGAACTACATTATGGGCATATCGAATAGTTCCAACATATATCGAAAATAGTTAAAAATACGTTAAACGTGAGTATTTACAAAGACGTCTAACCCCCGTTTTTTTTTAAAAAAAATCAATTATTTCATGAACATTTATTATTTTTGCAATACAAATTTATCAATATAATTTTCATCATTTTATTAGGAAATTTTGAAAAACTTAAAAAATTTACATCCGAAAAAATTATATCCCATGTAAATTTTCGGATATAAAATTATATGGGGTTTGATTTTTTTGGACATAAATTTTCTATTGTAAAATTTCTCTCAACTTCTTTGCAAGTTCGATTGTGCCCCCCAATGTTAAAGTTCTGTGTCCGCCTTTGATAGTAGGTAATATTTATTTTATCACATCAAATCGGACTTGGGTATTTTACTCAATATTTCTGTTGCAAAATAATCCCGCAATCGTACGGGATCGTTGTACAAGTAATAAATGTGATGAGTGAGTTATCGTCCCACAAGGAATAAAACTTAATTCTAGTGCAATCGATATATCTAAATTCGAAATAATAACAATATATGGTGGATTTTTGTTTAACTATATTCTAAAACTATGAAAGCAATAAAATTGTGGGTTTTTAAATCAAATGTGAAAGAGTGTATTGGA
>CAIGRO010223912.1:0-16124 GCA_903798355.1 Fraxinus baroniana | reverse complement strand
TTTAACAATGGTTGGGCTTTTTGTAGGGCTAGACTTAAGAAAACGCTAACTGCCAACCAGGTTTTTATTTAGGCTTATTTCTTTTTTAAGTTTTAACAATGGTTCGCCTTTTCCGCCTAGGTATGCCTTAGATAGTCAACGTAAATTTGACCACATTTTTTCCCACCTTGCTCATATGCTGGCGTTCTATGAGCACCACACGCCTGGGTGCGCTACCTAGGTGTCCCTTTGAGAACACTCTAAAATAGAGATTGCCGGTGATAGAGGGTACATCTAAGAGGTTTGGATTTTTTGTGGAATTGAATTATGGATTTTAAAATTAGGCTTGTAGATTAGATTTTCAATTTGAAACCTAATTTAAAAACCCCTAATTCTTTAAACCCAAATGCTCTGATACCAAGTAGAAATTTGGGCTGAACTTGATTTATTCCAAGTCCAATCAACACTATATCAAGTATAATCCTACCTATAAAATCCTATTACTACATTAATTCCTAGCTAGAATAGGATATAAGATAGAAACATAACTCTTATTCTATCTAGATCTCCTATTTTAACTGTGATGATAGTTGATAGTTCTGATTTGAAGGCCTTATTTGTTTTTAATACCTTATGTTAGTCAGCTAGTTGTCGGTACAAAAATTCAGACCATTTTTTTCGCCTATAGTTAATGACAATCACTAAATAAAAAGATCTGTAAATTATAATATTCCAAGCAGACATTGTTCTATTACCTAGACCAAACCTTGTTACTGCTTACATAACATAGCGAGACATAAGATTCTAGTGCATGTAGAATGACAAAATGATGCTTAATTTTCTAACATCACATGACTTTTAAGTTATTACGTAGTAAACACAAGTCTGCAGGATCCTTAATGTTCAGCCATTCTAGGAAGTAATCCAACAATACTTTTCTTGGTGCTGAAATAATATTATATAATCAACTATAGTTTGGGTAATAATATCTCCAGAAGATGAAAAAACTGTGCTTCCATCAAATAGTTTTCAAATTCTTATTTTACTGAACCAAGTGCTGCCTGAAGGGATAGATGATGTCCTAGACAAAATGTTTCTTCTAGGTACCGGTCTAACTTTTGATATGTTATTGTTATGGTGTGAAATTAGTCGCTTGAGGTTTATACTGTAGATTGCATTTTGCGATTAATGTTCTGTATTTGAGAATTATAATACTTTTGGCTCCTCATTGACCATGAAGTTAGTACCACCATTTCTTTTTATTTGCTTTCTTTTGGAATTTGTATAATGGCCTCTCCATTGATCTACCAATTAATAAATGGAAAGTTACAGGCAACCAAAATTGTTATGGCATGGTCAATGCAGTGAACCATGACATAATACCGAATTATTCATTCATTGGCAATGTTTTGAAAACCTGACCGGACATCGACCCGGATAAGGTGGTCAAAGGGTTGAACCGAGGTCGAACCAGAGTTGAACCAGTCGGCAAAAATATTCAGAAATATCCTTTTAAAAAAATCCAAATCTAATTAGTCAATGATACCAATTTAATCATACCATTAGCAAATGCACTTATTTCTAATTTATTATCATTAGTTAAATATTCTTTATTTAGCAATAATTTACTGCAACACAAAAGGAAAATAATATTAAACTAAAAAGTGATGGGACCCATCCACTTCTTTTAAACAAAAGAATGCTGAAGATGAAGGAGAAACGAAACAAAATCGAAAGTTCAAAGATCTAAAAAATAGAAAGGAAAAAGGAAAAAAGATGGAAAATAAAGCAACAACAGTCTTCTTTCAACTTTATCAAGAAAAAGATGGCCTGATTTTTTTCTTTTCTGTAACTTGATTCTGACCATTCAACTCGTAAAACCGCTTTTGGGTCGCTGATTTTCGGTTAACCGGCCGGTTTAGCGGTTTGGACGCTGATTTTTAATGTGGCTTTACTAGCATAATTAGACCGGTTTTCCAGCCGGTCCCCGGTTTTATCCAGTTTTGAGAGCACTGTTCATAGGACATTGTTGGAGATTTTCATTCTTATCTCACTGTTATGCTCAACACATTTACTTACACATGTATACTTCTAAATTCGAATCTTGAATATAGACCCATGATGCCATATGCTTCTGTTAGTTTTCCTTCCTAACGAATATTTGTTATTTAGGTTGTTAAACATGAAAACTACTATTTGTTGGAATGAGGATGACTTATTATTCACTTATATTGTCTTAGCTTCTTCTCGTGGATCTGGAAAGCATCCACAGCCAATACCATCAACTCCTAGATGGGCGGTTGCTAATGGTGCTGGCGTCATACTAAGTGTATGTGATGAGGAAGTAGCACGTTATGAGACTGCTACCTTAACTGCAGCTGCTGTTCCTGCACTTCTGCTCCCTCCCCCAACAACGCCTATGGATGAGCATCTTGTAGCAGGGCTACCAGCTCTTGAGCCATATGCACGTCTATTTCATCGGTATTTTTCTGGGAATGCTTTTAGAACAATCAATTTATTCAAATAGCTAGCTAAGTTATTCTTCTGGCATAGGTATTATGCAATCGCTAGTCCAAGTGCTACCCAAAGGCTGCTTCTTGGACTTCTAGAAGCTCCGCCATCCTGGGCTCCAGATGCACTTGATGCTGCTGTACAACTAGTGGAACTCCTTCGAGCAGCAGAAGACTATGCCTCAGGCATGAGGGTAAGTTCTCTCTCTTCATTTCTTTTTCTTATTAATATGAAGCCAAAAAGTTATTATAAAGAGGGGAAGTTTGAATTGAGATGTCTCGAGAAAATTACATAATAGAGTGCCTGTGATTTCACAAAGAGCTACATATCTGCTTATTAGTTTACCATGTTTATTTCTTTTTTTTTTCTGAGTATATCCCTCCACACCTTCAGATCTATGTGAATTGAACTTTGTGAAACGATTAAGTGGCCTTATTATTATGGGCTGAATTTCTAGTTTAACATTGCTTATTGAGAATAATTTGTTTATTTGAATTTTCTTTCTTTTAACTTGGGTAAATGCCTGGTTGGTCCAAATTTATACCTTGATCATCTCAGCCCTCATTGGCCTGCTGCTGCAATTCCGATGGAAAAATTCTCTTCTGCTGACTAATACTTATAATTGTTAGATTTAATCCTTTCTTTAGAACTTAATAAGCTCTTTTGTCTTAGTTTCCGCCTATTAGGATTTGTGAAAGCCCAAAAGTGGAGACAAAGAAGAAGTAAAGGATTTAATATTGATATGAAATATAAAGCACTACAGAAAGGTTTATATATATGCAATGCTTCAAGTGACTAAACTAGATTAACTATCAGCATTATGTACAAACTATGCCATTGAGTAATCACACGCACAAGATGCAAAAATTACAAGTCGTGCCATTTTCTTAACTGCCCCCACAAACTAAAGATAATCTAGTCTTCTACGTTGAGTTTACTATTCTACAAAGGAAACCAAGACCTGGAATTGGGTTTGGTGAGAACAAGTGCAGTTTGTTCGAGAGGGAACGTGAAGCACCTGGATCTTTTTCTGCACAACTTTTTTCTTGCACAAAATAAAGGTCTAACTCACCATGCTTGGCCTGAGCATTGAGTGCCAGATTTGCTGCGAGATGGATGGTTCTCAGATTACCTCACCATACCACCGGAACCTTTGTCGCTGCAACCTTGAGTTCAGGAAGCGATATGAGGTAGCCAAGTTTGTTCAGCTACTACACTTGCTAGGCTCATGCACTCAGCCCCAGTAGATCACCAGGAGATGGTATGTTGCTTCAGTGAATACCAGGACACCAAATTTGAGCCAATGTACGCCCAATATGTGAAGTAGACTTTCCTGTCATCAATGTTCGAGGCCCAATAGGTAGAACAATAGCCTACCAAGTGTAGATGGGAAGACTTGCGAAGATGCAAGCTATATTCACTCTCTCCCTGAAAATTGAAGGATACACTTAACTGATCTTTAATGGACTTGACGGGGTGAAAAAATCTATTAAAAAGTAAGCAATCTTAATCCTGGTAATGGTGACATATTGAAGAGTTCCTACCACACTGCGGTACAATAAAGGAATACAACTAGTTACAGCTATTTTCTATGCATCTCCTCGAGCTAGTTCAAATATATCTATCATTCCCAGCATGAACAGAAAGTAGATCTATCTTGATAAACTTTTGAATGAATGATTTTCCCATAAGGATTCTTTACATTATATAGGAATAAGTACAATTTAAATATGATAAGTGTAATTATAAGCTAAACACAATTAGATACAGAATTATGTTAAACAGGCAATATTTGGCAAGTCGTAATCTTCAACAATGTTCGTAATCTTTATCGATCTCTGTCGATCTTATTGACAGATCTTGGTAGCCAGGGACGGAGCTAGAAATCTTGTTTAGTGCAAGAATGATTTAATTAATAAAGATTCAAAATAAGGTAATTCAAAACGAATATTAGAAATATAAGAATTCTTTCATTTACTGCATCATGAAGCCTTAAATTCATTGATACGGTTATATTGCCATGTCTTTGGCATAGACTATTTTGGTGTCATGCTAATGAATTGTGGATCAAGTGACACCTCTAAGTGAGTGTATTTAATTAAGCATAACAAAATTTCGTTTATTATTCTTTTATGTACTAGTGACTTATTTTTTTGCAAAACAGCTTGTTTAACAAGTCTAAAAAGAGGTAAAGTTACTTTTAATTAACTTTTTGTCTCTACTTTGAATATCTCACTTTTTCTTACCTTTTAATGTTATGTTTTGAAAGTATCACTTATTTATTCTAATTTCACCAAAAAAAAAAAAAAAAAAAAAATCTTATTTACTTCTTAAATTTGAAAGCAAATCTACTTTCTTAGCCTTTATTTTCGTCTTCCAGTTTGTGTTTCAAATTTATTTTGCCGCAATAAGCCGGTAGTGTAATTCATTTACTACAAATATGTTGTAAAGCCATAGAGTAAGTTGTTGAATGTATGGTTGAACTAATATTTTATTTTCCAAGGTGGTCCTGCACAATAGATTCTTGTTATCGGAATTACTTTATTGATGATTTCAGTCCAGCCTAAAGAAATCCTAATTCTTTTGACTATTGGTGCAGCTTCCAAGGAATTGGATGCACTTACATTTCTTGCGTGCAATTGGGATTGCAATGTCCATGAGAGCAGGTATTGCTGCAGATGCTGCAGCTGCTTTGCTTTTCAGAATACTTTCTCAACCGGCCTTGCTTTTTCCTCCCCTAAGACAAGTTGATGGTATAGAAGTTCAACATGAACCTCTGGGTGGTTATATTTCTAGCGAGCGAAAGCAGGTACTTCTTTCTGTATTCTTTTTCCAATGTATGTCTATGTTGCTATACCATCGTTTCCTTAAATTTTATTGACTTTAAATAGCAACTGATAAGTATTTCAACAGAGAGAACTGCCTGCAGCAGAAGCAACAGTTGAAGCTACTGCCCAGGGAATTGCATCAATGCTTTGTGCACATGGCCCAGAGGTTGAATGGAGAATAAGCACGATATGGGAAGCTGCTTATGGCTTGATTCCTTTAAGTTCCTCTGCTGTTGATCTTCCTGAAATCATTGTTGCAACCCCTCTGCAGCCCCCTATATTATCATGGAATTTGTTCATACCTCTCCTTAAAGTACTTGAGTATCTTCCTCGTGGAAGTCCGTCTGAAACCTGTCTTATGAAGATATTTGTTGCTACTGTTGAAGCAATTCTCCAGAGGACATTCCCACCAGAGTCCTTACGAGAACAAATCAGAAAAACCAGATATTCATTTGGGTCTGCCTCCAAAAATCTTGCAGTGGCCGAGCTTCGCACGATGGTCCACTCACTGTTCTTAGAGTCGTCTGCCAGTGTAGAACTTGCCTCTCGCCTTCTTTTTGTTGTATTAACTGTCTGTGTCAGTCACGAAGCACAGCTCAATGCGAGTAAGCGACCTAAAGGTGAACGTTGTCGTCATTCCCACAAAGTAAGTGCAGATTCACAAGGAGCCACTAGAAAGCAAAAGGACAGGGGAAGTAAAGAAGGGAAGAAACAAGGGCCTGTGGCAGCATTTGATTCTTATGTTGTTGCTGCCGTTTGTGCTCTATCCTGGGAACTTCAGCTTTTCCCTTTGATTTCCAAAGGGAGTAATTACTCTGATCCCAAAAGTATATCTAATATGGCAAAGCCTGCAGAAATAATTGGATCACCCAGTGAGTTAAGGAATGGCATCGACTCTGCAGTTTATCATACTCACCGGATATTGGCTATTCTAGAGGCACTTTTTTCTTTGAAGCCATCTTCTGTTGGCACGTCTTGGAGTTACAGTTCAAATGAAATTGTGGCTGCGGCAATGGTTGCTGCTCATGTTTCTGATCTGTTTAGACATTCGAAGGCTTGCATGCGTGCTCTTTCTATCTTGATAAGATGCAAATGGGACAACGAAATTCACTCAAGGGCATCTTCACTTTTTAACCTAATCGATATTCATAGAAAAGTTGTAGCATCCATTATCACCAAAGCAGAGCCACTGGAAGCACAAATACTGCATATGCCATTATTGAAGGGGATTCCTTCATGTTTCCATGAAGAAAAACATAATACGTGCTCTAGCAGTAGCCACCTAGAATCAGGGAAGCAATCGTCAATGCAGTCAACTAACTTGCCTGGTTCAAAGGCATTACTGAACTGCGAGAAGCCTTCCCATTCCAGTGAAGTTGACAAGGTTCCAGTGGGAAAAGAAATTGCAAGTTTTCCAATAGATGCTTCAGATTTGGCCAACTTTTTGACAATGGACAGGCATATAGGTTTTAATTGCTGTGCTCAAGTTCTTCTTAGGTCTGTACTGGCAGAAAAACAAGAATTGTGTTTTTCTGTTGTTTCATTGCTTTGGTACAAGTTGATAGCTTCACCTGAAACACAGCCAAGTGCTGAAAGCACTTCAGCCCAGCAAGGATGGAGGCAGGTAATCTGTCAAATTCTCTGTCAATTTTCAGTTTTACTAATGATATTTATGTTAAGTTCTACAATATGCATATNAGCTTCTCTTGCTTTATTCACTATTGGTTCTTGATATTTTCCAGATTTTACAGGGTCCAATCTATGGAAAGACTCAACTAATTATGTTCTGTAACTACAGGTGGTTGATGCATTATGCAATGTTGTATCAGCATCACCCGCAAAAGCTGCTACAGCTATCATTCTCCAGGTCTAGAACACTCGGCGAGTTTGTTAACTTCAATTTCGACTGTTTTTTACCTTATTTTTTATTATGGGATGCCAAAGAGCTTGAAAAATCGTTTCTTCCTTTGGTTTTAAGAAAATATGGATTAATGATTTCTTTAGGTTAAATGGCATTAGTGAGTTATTTTAAGTGCCTAAGCGTCAGTCTTCCGATTATGGTTTAGTTTGATTTCAGTTTCTGTCATTTTGTCACATCCATTGTTGTGTGTATTTGTCAGGCTGAAAGGGAAATGAAGCCTTGGGTTACTAAAGATGATGAACTTGGTCAAAAGATGTGGAGGATTAATGAACGAATTGTGAAACTGATTGTGGAGCTAATGAGAAATCATGAAGCCCTTGAATCACTGGTAATTCTGGCTAGTGCATCAGACCTTCTCCTACGAGCCACAGATGGGTTGCTCATTGATGGAGGGGCATGCACTTCACCGCAGCTGGAGGTACCTTTCTAGATCACTGTCATCCATTTTAAGTTTTCTCATATCATATATTTTTAACGTGTTTCTTGGAAAATTTACTTTTGTTTTGGTATTTGATGAATGACTCTCTATTCTATTGCTTTTGTAAATTAATAACAAGATTACACACAAAATGTTGGACAGCTATTGGAAGTAACAGCTAGAGCAGTTCAACCAGTGCTTGAGTGGGGAGAATCGGGGCTAGCGGTTGCAGATGGCCTTTCAAACCTGTTAAAGGTATAAAATTTCTGTATTTAACGTGTTCAATGCTATGCCAAAAAATTTTAGGAACAGAAACTGTTGGGAACTTTTGACTGAGGGCCTTCTTAGTTGGCGAAGGCTCGTCTTACTAGGATCCACAATAAATCATTTTCATGTCATATGATGTTATGTCCGTACATGAAACCTTCAGAATAAGAATATATATACATGCATACTTGCATATATGTAGTAAAACCTTGATAAATAAATGTTTGATAAATTAATAACCTCGCTTAAATAATAAAATTTCCTTGTCTTAACCCGGGCCAGTGTACTAAATAAATAATATCGCTAAATGCATGAGATATTATTTTTATTAAAATCATTTAGGGCCCAATAAAATATAAAATAATAACCTGCTAAACATGTAAAATTTTATAATATGTATTAAGGAACTTTTTAATAGAGATTTTTTTTTTTTTTTTTCAGTTTAATTTTTTTCCTAAAAATATATATCTGAAGTTGCTTACTTTTTCTTTGTACTCTAAACTGAACTCATCCCTAATTTTTTTGCAATGCATACACACCTTTGGTATATTTTCCATTTTCTAGAAGTAATTAATAAAAATTAGAATTCATGAAATGCTTCTTTTGGAGAAATTGGTAAAACTCGCCTATCATTTGAATTATGATCATCTTCTGTAAACCTATTTAGTACACATTCAATCTCTTTGTCGATAGTCTCTTCACGTAATCTATCGATAAATGAATAATTTATTAATTTATAACTCTAAAATAATAATTTTCTCAGTCTCAATATCATTATTTTATAGAGGTTTTACTTTATTTGGTAAAATGGAATCTCATTTTCCCGCTAAGAAGGTGATGCATCATGAAGAATGTAATGAATGCTGTGGTTTAACATATTGCAACTCTTGACCGTAAATTTAAAACGGAAGCCGACTAATATGGTTTATCTGGGATTAATATACACAGTGTCGCCTCCCAGCTACAGTTCGTTGTGTTTCTCATCCAAGTGCTCATCTCCGTGCTCTCAGCACATCAGTTCTTCGTGCTATTTTACATGCTAGTTCAATAAAATCAAGTAGCGAACATGTGGATAGAAGTGGCATTCGCAGTCCATACCAGTATCTAAATGTAAGTGTTACCAATTGGCAAGCAGATATTGAAAAGTGTTTGATATGGGAAGCCCGTAGCCGTCTAGCAACTGGCCTGCCTATCCAATTTGTTGGTTCTGCCGCAAAGGAATTAGGCTTTACTATACCTGTCTCGTAACTACCCTAACACATGGCGACTCTATAAGGTATGTGTTCCGAATTACATAACTGGTTTGTTAGCATAGTCTCTGCATACCTGCAGGAGATTTATGATTCATGTATAGTGAATTCTTAGACACCTTTTGCTTGTTGCTCTGACTTATTTGGAAGTCTTGAATTGACTACAAGTAGATGTATAACGATACCAATATTTGTCAGATGTTGAAGGGTGGCTCTGATTTGGATATTTACCACTTAAATTTTCGTGTAACTATACTTTTCTTTCATTTCCTCGTCTCATTGCTCTCTTCGTGTGGCTGAAATGGTGACAAACCTTTATAATATTAATAGTAGCAATACACATTAGGAATGGACAGCAAGTACGTTGGATAAGCTTTTAGCTTAGTTTTCTTTAGTAACTGTCCAATCCCACATCCCATAAATGGAGAAAGTGAGGGGGGTGAACTGTCCCTCCATGCCTGACAGCAGAACCTCAGTGTACATCAAAACATTAAAATCCCTTTTAGCAGTTTGGTAGAAAGATGGCTTTTCAGATTTAAAGTTCGTTTTCTTTTGTTTGGATCAACAAAATCTTGGGATGTAAAATGAGCGTGTTAGCTGGGGAAGTTGGTCCTCAAAAGATGGATCTCGTCTAATATCGTTGTGTAATGAGTTGTAATTTTCACAATTTGAAGACAAAATTTGTACAATAAATTGTAATGATGAATTATTCTTCCAAATCAGTGGCACATGCAAACAAAGGAAACCAAAATATTGCAGCAGATTTTAACCTTGTAAAATTAGCAAAAACTTGACATCAGCTCTAAAAAGCTAGGAAAACTACAGTACTTTAGGAGATTTTCCAAAATATAGCAGCAGATTTTAACCTTGTAAAATTAGCAAAACTTGACATCAGCTCTAAAAAGCTAGGAAAACTACAGTATTTTAGGAGATTTTCCTTTTGTTTCTTTTCCTTGAAAGATTGCAACACTTTCGAACTGTGTTCAAAACAATGTCCAACTACTTTGTACTGGTCAAACTTTAACAAGTTATTTGAAGAAAAGTGACGAGTATTTGTGAAACGAAGAAAGGAGCTCAAGCTTAAGCGTCTTTGGCAAGAGCTGGACGAACACGAATATTATGAAGGTGTAAATGATAGAGGATGTTACTTAAATCGACATTATCTTACAGCGGGCAGCACCAATGCAATGTCATCAGTTAATTAAAAGATCAAGCATAGAAGCAGAAGGTGCGAGAAATAATCAAAAATAAATTATCGCTATATTTATGACTTAAGAAACTTGAAAATGGGTTATTAAAGTCAAGTCGAATGATAAAAATTTTCCTAGTGTCAATCTATCATTTCTATGTTAAACTTTGAGCTGCAGAAATGTTTAAACCTTTTCATCAATTTCAGAAGATTCTGATGGTCCATGCTTATGCTGGCTGCTTCTGGAAATTGAATGACTTCGTCGTTCCTTCCCTCCAGGTTTTGACGAGGCGTTTCCATACAAAATCATTCCAAAAACGGCAATGATCATACCAAAAACGACTTGTAAATTAAGGCCCTCTCTCCCGAAAAATAAGAATCCCAGGATCAGCACAAGGATGGTCTTCATATGACCTAAAACTTGGAATGAGACAGCAGTAAATCTGCCAATGCAGATGAACTGACTGAGGTTAGTCCCTACGGCAATAGTGCACGAAAGGATTATGAACACCTGCAGAAGGCAAGGGAAGGAGAGTCGTGAGAGATTATATATGCGAAACAATGGACGCTCTGTGGATAGAGCCTTTCTTATATCTAGAAAAATATTGAAAGCCATGTCTTGAGAAAACAAGCAGATGTCGATACAGATTTTACTCAATGTTCTAAGTTTATAAGATGCCACGATTATTTGATTTGTTTCTCTAGAAAGACGTAAAAGAAAATAAAAAAAAAATTCAAAAAGAATTATATTGTGCAATAGGAAATGTATCGAATATGTTTAAAACAAGTATATATCTGGTAGATCTACCATCTTCACACTGTTTCTTTTTCATTTTAGACGTTAGTTTAATTTTTAAAGACTAAAGAGGATGCAGCTCATAGAATTTGAGTGTGCGAAAATACAAGAAGCTAAGCCTTATTTCGAATAAATTTGAGGTTGGTTATATAAATCCTTTTTTGATGCCCCATTTGGTCATTGTAGCATGCATTATTTGAAGATCCAACGTAGTAACTATAATAGGCATGTTAATTTTGATCACTTCTTCCTCTTCTAACATGGTCTATCGGGACAGCATCACCCTGTGATTGGGAGCTTCCTTAGATGTACGCAATACATACCCCCCTCTCCCCAGCCACCTTAGTCGCCCTTCCTTAATTTATCCTTTCAAAGCTAAGACTTTATCTTCGAAAGCCATCTTTTAATGTAGTGGTCTTTAACAATTATAAGCTTCTCGAGATTGCAAAATTTAACATTTATATAGAGTGCAAAGTGTGCGTCCTTTTATGATGAAATGTGATATTGCTCATAGTGTATTTGATTGCAAATCATTTTATCATTATATAAAATATCTTATTCAATCACTATTCTACTATACCAAATACTGTTTGTGTGTATGTGGATGGATTTTTCTATTTTTTTTTCTTTCTTCTTTCTTATTTTTTTATTATTTTTTGGGTGGGGGAGGTGTCGTGTGGGTTAGGAAGGGTATCGAATTCATAAATTGACAAGAATCACACATCAAGATTTGCCATATTCTGAAATACAATGTTAAAAAAACAAGAACAAAAATATGACCATAGCTTGCAGATAAGCTTACCATGGATGGCATATTAAAGTCAAAGGCATCAATCCTTTTGTTAGTCAACCAGTAATCCAGAAAGGGACCTAACAGCAATAGAGATGCAGCCTGGACTGGTGCAGTGTGTCCCAGCAGACTGAAGGAACTAAGCGAGTAGTTTCGTTGTAAGTAATGAACATACTGCATATACAAAGCCGGGGTTACAGAACCATCTCTGGAGCTTGCAACAGAATATTAGAAACAAAAACACAATTGAGAACCTCCACAGTGTATATAACAAAATAGGACTACATTCAGGCCGAACAGAAGATTCATTTTCTTTCCTATAAGTAATGAACCACAACAGATCTTGTCAAGGTCTATTTCAGTCAAATTCTTGTGTGATGGCAATTGAATATCTCATCACACTAGGTCAAAACATTTACAGGAATGGATAACTTACATACTGTTGAAGAGAAGTACTCCAGATTGCAATAAACGCAGCAATGAACCCTTTGGCATTAACACTCACATCCGTCACTGTGCAGACAGCAACCCCAAGGAGAACAACAACAATACCGAGCTTTGTATCTCTTGAATATCGGATCTTGTCAAACACAACTTCTAACAAGCAGGACACGGGGATCATACTCAGCTTTGCAATCTGAATTCATATTAGAGATAACAGTATCTTAAAAATCTGTAAATATTTTGGAAGAAGACGGCAATATTGAAAGGCATCAAAATTACCTGGTAGAATCCCACTGAATTCCACATTAGACTGACATTCATCCCAACAATAGAAAAATTTGCAAATAAGACAAACTTGAGAAGCTCTGGAAGAGGTAGATGAGAAGGTTTTATGTATCCCAGCCATCTTAGAACAACCGTCATCAAAGTTGTGGTAGCAAAATGCAAACCAGTTAATGTTGTAGCTGCAAGGATTGTAATAATCAAAAAGCAGTAAAACCTTAAAAATAGTTACGAGGATTGGGATAGATTAAAAAATACTATTAATTATAGCCAAGCAATTAAAAGAAAAATATGACAACATGAAGTCCTCTATTGTCGTTATAATTACATGATCACCAAAAATGAAACTAAAAAAGATTATCATCAGCTTGGACGACCAATGTGATACGCAAACCCTTTGCATGTGTTACATGTCATCAAACCATTTTATGTGTACATTTAAGCAATTAAGCCCCCACCTATCTCACCAGTGTGTGTGTTTGTATTTGGGTTACTCTGCTTTCCACCTAAATGTGATGCTCCCTTTTCCTCTTCACCTTGCAACTCCAACATCATCAATCTCATAATACGTAGAACTCTATTAAGCTGCATTTGGCAGAATGAGGTTGGGGCTTTGGAATTGAAACTATCAACAATTTTATTCAAATACAAATTGATTTTTCATGAATTTCAGTCCTAGGCATCTGCTCCTTTTTATAATGGTAACAATTTCTTTTAAGTGAGATTTTCTGCATCACAACAGACAATATATTGAAAAATTCAACCGGACGATAGGATCTGAAAACCACATTTGGTATTCCTGGTCTTCCATCAATTTTACCACAGACAAAAGGTAAGTAATGTCCAACTTCTTTAAGTGAGGAAGTGTTGGAATCTGAGGACTGCAATATTCATAGTCATATAGTAAGCAGCTCATATTATTGAAAACATTTATATCTCGTTTCAGTATGTATGTCCATACAAGTAGATCAAGTATCACAAAATATGAATATTACTGACAAAACCAAGTACTACTCTAGTTTGATTATATATAAGGCAATTAAATTTTCATATAAAATTAATGATAAGAAGTTAAATTAAATTTTCCTTCCATCAGAACAAGAAATTTACCAAAGCTGAAGCCATAAGTAGCCATTAATGCCTTATTGACAATGATGATACCAACTGAAGTGACTACATTAAACATCCATGCTGCTGCATCAACTGCAGCCTTCTTCTCAGCTTTGCTTGAAGGAGCCATTATCCTTTTTTTTTTATTTTCAACAGAACTGTCTACAGGTTATTTTTCACTCCTCACCATCATAAAGCTAAATTCAAGCTTTTGCCTTCAATCCAAGATTTTGCCTTCCAGTATCCTGCACAAGCACCATTAAGAATCATTTTTGGTTGTCAAACTATTTTAATGCTTTTACTCGACAATGCTATAGTAATTAACGAAAAAAAAAATCTTGATATACTAGCCCCCAAATTGAGGGGAAAATGAACTTCTTAATCAAATTGATCAAATCTTCAAGTTAATAGCACGCTAAATATGGAAACAAAAGGTTAGACAGCACATAATTTTGATAAAATTGGGAAAATCCTCCATTGACCAAAAAAATCTCCAAACATTTCCATACCAAGCGCACCAAAACTCTTCCATATTTAATAATTCAACCAAAATTTACACTATTCCATTATCAGATCTAACAACAATCACAAACCTCCATTTCTAATATCTCATTTAATTCCGCAAATCTACTTCAACGACTCACCAATTTACAGATCTAGCCACGCACAGACTTTAATTCAACTCTAATGCTTGAATTTTACATCAAATACATTGATAATCATTAACACTAATATTTACGAGTGTTAGAAAAAATTAATTGAGGAAAAATGAGTACCTTTGAAAAGTCTTAACGGAAATGAAAGTGCTTTTTGGCGTGATTTTCAGATCCTCACAATCTGAGCTGCTTTCTCTCTCTACAAGAATCAGTTAAACGTGATTTCATGTATGTGTGTATGCAATGTATTTGTACGTATAAGTGCATATATACATACATTATTATGCGTGTGTAACTGTATAGAACTGAGAAGGGAAGATTGCAGTTAAGGGAAGTTGCTTTTCTTTTGTGTTCAGCTTCTATTTTACTATTATTATGTTGAATTAAGATAATTAAAAAGGAACTGCAGTCATATTCACGAAACAATTTTTATTTTCCGTACCAAATTTTAATTGCACTTAAAGTTCTTAATTTTTATTTATTATAATACTTATATCCTAACGATCTTTCATCATTCTTATTCTCCAAATTTCCATTAATTAAAGCATATGGCCAAAAATTCGTTGAAATGATATAAAATAATTTATATTTTCATCACATTTTTAAAAATAAATAAATATTACAAAAAAATATTTTCCCTCGTTTCAAAGTATGAAAACAAAATATTCTAATATAAGTTATCGTCAAGAATGAGACTTTACTAATTAATGAAGGTTGAAGGCAGGAATTCGATAAAAAAATTAAGAAAAAAGTTGATACAATGAGTAAAGATTGAAGAGTTTAACTGTATTTAAAATATTATGTATCAAATAAAAATTGTTGTATCGATATAATCACTCATACAAAAAATGGAATATTACGAAAAAATTACAATTCGGTCCCCAAGTATATGACCAATATATCAAGTAGGCCTGCAATCTATTATTTTGACTGTTGACTCAACAACATTTTTTTAGTACTGGAGTCCCAATTAAAAGATAATTTTACCATTATATTTAATTGAAGGAGATAAGGTAAGATAAAAGTAATAAATAATAAAAAAAGGAAGAAATAACTAAATTGCTAAAAGAATGTTCTTTATTTTAAAAAGTCAATTCTTAAAATTGTGTTACGAGAGACTTTTCAAATTAATGTTTTAAAATAAAATTATTACTAAGAGTCTGTTTGGTAGAGATTAAAATTAGATTAAAATTAAAAAACTAGTTGTTATTGTTGACTTTTATTAAACGAGTGGATCCAATAACGACCATATTTTCAATTTTAATCGACTTTTTAGCCATTCAAAGTATTTCAATTTTCAATACTTCATATATTGATCCAAATTAAATAATATATACAAAGAAAATAGAGGAACATAATATAATAATTTTGATGGAAGTCAACGAAAATAAGAGAAAAAATAATAAATATGCCTATTAGGTAGGAGTGTAAGCGGTCCGATTTTACCGATTTTTGACAAATTTTCGAACCAAACAGTTTAAACCGGTTTGAGAAAAACTCAAACATAAAACAAACCATTTTGAACGGTTTAAAAAAACTCAAACCTAAACCTAACGGTTTGGTCCGGTTTCGTTGTATATTTTTTCGTTTGTCTACTTTTATGACAGTAATTCATTAGAATCAATATATATTTATATCTTTTTAGCAATAAATCTAAAACAAACTAAATATAACTACTACAAA
>CAIGRO010223894.1:0-12736 GCA_903798355.1 Fraxinus baroniana | reverse complement strand
TTCTACTTGCAACCAATTCTCGACATAAATCAAAAAATGTAGGCACTTGAAATTGAGGCTCAAAAATCACATCGTTCTGATAATGTTGCAACTCAATTTTCAAGTAATAAATATCTTGCTGTGTAAAATCTTCAGGATAAAACTTCCCTACAAGCTTACAAATATTATCCATATTAAATGATTCAAAAGAATTTTTTGAATCAAAATTCGTACTGAGAGAAATGAGTTCTAATGATGTCTCATTAAATCTTGTATCNATTAAATCTTGTATCTAACTCCACCATCAGAAAATCTACGACTGCATTGAAGATATCAAAATGGTAATGATGTTCAATGGTAGGATACTCACGACCACGAGAACGACCAATCATGTATGAACCATCAAAGTCAGGTATACGTATATCATTTTCTCCGCAAAAAAGGTTCTGAAAAAGTGCAATTTTCCCACGTAAATAAGAATAATGCTCCTCGGACAAAGTCAAGAACAGGAATGAAGAGAAATGATGGTGTGACATATAATAATCAGTGTTCTAAATAGCGCGTAGCGTGGAGAAAACGCTCCGCTTCGGGGTATTCGGGTAAAATAGCGGTCAACTTTTTTTTTGACCGCTATAGCGGGATTAAGCGCGCTATAGCGTCGTTATAGCGCTCTTAATCTCGCTATAACGCGCTATAGCATGCTATATCATTCCTTGTCCTTTTTTTTTTTCATAATTTTTTTATACAAAAATATATTTAATGTCTTAAAAATAATTAAAATAATATTAAAAATACGAAACACATTATGTCGCTTATTTTTCGCATTGACACGCTTAATCTTGTAATTCTTGATTCTCGGTATCGACGCTACGCTACGCTTTACGCTTTTTAGAATATTGATAATAATTGAATGTTATTTTTATTTTTCTTAAACTCTCCAATTCTCTATCACGTGGCCGTGTCAAATTTTTCAACCTGTGTGTTTGAGTGGGATTGTGTTGAACAATTGCGTAGATATATCTCCGGTGGTGTCCCACAGACCAAAAACATCGAATCAAACCATGGCCGCCCATCGAAAGAGGAACGCGGCATGACAATCGTATTTTGTCGAACTCCACTATATACACATCAATTGTAATTTGCAGAACCAAAAATCTCTATCTAATTCTAACAGCATCGAATCGAAACAAGAAAATGGTGACGCTTGTGGTGGCAACTACCTCGGATCCAGCCTCGATCAACCCAGCAAAGGAACTCTTGACCATGCCCGGGTGGCAGCCGGGCCCCAGTTTGGAGGCTGGCATAATAAGTTTCAAGAATGGAGATGTGAGAATCTTGGAACAGGAAAAGAGTATAATAGAAGAAGATGATCTTGATTTAAGATGGGAAGCAGCCACCGAGGAGATTGTGGATGAAATCATATTTTTGTCTAAACACACCGCCGTCTCCAACCGCCCCGCCCTCACCATCCACCCCATAGGTACCCTGTAATGACCTTAATTGTATTGTATATCGTTAGGCTAAGACTTAGCTTGTCGTTTTATAACCAATGTGTCACCGTCCGGTATAAGCTGGATTTATGGGTGAGTTCTACCCAACGAAGTTGTTACAATTGGAGTAGGCATTTGTATTCCACATCGTTAGGTTAGTTTAAAGCTTAGTTTGTGGGTTTTTAACTAATTGGACGCCTTCCTCTGAAGCCATTTTTAAGGGTGAGACACTCACTGTGGTTTATACATACCCCATACCCACTTGCCCGTGCACATTGTTGTATACATTACGAAATTTTGGGTAGAATTAAGGAGCTAAGTGAGGTACGCAATTAGCTGGGATAATTGTATGTAGTTGTTTAATGGGCGTATGACATCTTTGCTTTACCTTCAAATATGCATTTCATGGCGCCTATTCCATGTATGTGTTCGTGTGATTACATGTATGGGTGTATGTATTTGTCGTTTTAATTTATCCCAGTTCAATTTCACTTTCTATCTTTCAAATATATGTAAAGATAATGACACATGTTGTACAACGTTCTTAGTGGTAATTTATGACTTATACCTTGCTTGTCATTTAGGACGTTGAAATATTTTAGGCAGTTTAAATTTCCACCCCAATGTATTAGTATTGTTACTTCTTTCCCCCCCCCCCCCCCCCCNCCCCCCCCCCCCCCCCCACCACCACCACACACACACACTGTTCAAACTTAAAAATGTGTCCTTCATGCATAGGAACATTACATCAGACTAATATATTTTATGTGATTGGTTAGGGATACCACATTTAAAGGAAGGAGATGTTCCGCCACAAGGCGGAAGACCTGGATGGGCAGCGCCACCAAGTCCACGGATGGGGCCATGGCTGACACTCTTGATGAAAATTGCCCAATCCTTTAATTTAGTACCTGAATTTGAGGTTAGCTATTTTCAGCAATTTGAGTAAATTAAATATACTCCTCATTCATTGTCTTTAGTTTTAAGCACCTCAATAGCATCGTAAAACAATACAAATTCACATCACGAGTGTCATTGAATTCAAAATTGAAGTAGTAGATAATGAAACTTCTTTCTGCTACATAATTATTGTGATGATACTACAGTTATTGTGCTTTCGCAGAAAGGGGCTGCTCTTGTGATTTCGAAGTATATATTCTTGGTTAGAGTGTTCAGTAACTGATATGAATTTTCCTGGTCAATGTAGATTACTTTGGAGGCTACTCACCATGGTCCTATAACAACTAAACCAACAATGTTTATTGAGATAGGTATGTTTATGTAACCATTGTATAGCAATGTCCTTAGCTGCAATAATATTTGGCGGTCCTTTCTATTATATTAGTGTTATTTTATCTGGGAAGAAATTTTTACTCTTTGATTTCTCCATTTAGTTGTTGTACTCAATAAATTTCTTTTAGCCTATAACTTGTGGAAGAAGGTTCTTTTATTCATGTTTATTTTTTTATTTTTTCATGTTATATCTTCTTGAAGCTTCTCCTTAGAGCAATTTCCTAGACTGTCTTTTTCCAGGGCAAATTATGTTCATATTTACCTAATGCTTGGCTTATTTTTGGTGAAAAACTTGTTACATGATTTTTTACACTCATGAGCCAGCCTTCTGAGTTCTTTTCTCATTTTTTTTTTTAACTTCTTCATTCTGCATGACCTTATGACAAGTTCTGATATTATTTATCTGTTTCAGTTTCTATTTCAACAATTTTTTTTATCTTATTCTTCTCATGAATGATCTGTTTTCATGATTTATTCATGATTCCTTCATCCTAGCTTTTCACTTTCATTCTTGAAAGCCATCATGATAGTGCTATAAGGCTGCATCCCACATACACCATGATGACATTGACATGAACATGTGCTTTTCTAATGTGTCATTTGGTGCCATCTCGAGTTTCTTGCTCTGTGTTGTATCGTTGATCACACAGGATCTTGACACAAAGTTTTAGAAAGGTAACTAGAAGTTTAAGTAAGTGTAACTACTTTTTGATGCCTCTCTATGATTCTCTCTGCACAAGCGGCACAAAAATTGATATGGGTGTGTATAGTAGTTGAAAAGAAAGCTCTTAAGGTGTGGGCCATGTATCGTAAGAGCAGTTTTATCTTCTTTGTGTATTTCTCAACTTTTCACTTACTGAGGAAATTTATAGAATTGGGTGAATGGGGGTTAGAGATGGTATCTCAGGAGAGTGTTTTAAGAAGTATCTTTCTCGTGTTTTTTGTCCAACTCTTCAATTACTTGCCTTTTTGGGAGTGATGGTCTTGTTTATGTGGACGAAGTCCATGGGAGATGGAGGAGCCTTCATATCTATTGCATAACCACTGTCAATTACTTTCAGTGACTGGCTTCACGTGGGAATCACGCCTTTAGTAGGAACTTGTGTCAGTGCAGGTGTATGTAAGTGAACTTGTTTCTCAAGTCAAATCTTGTCTTCAGAGCTATTGTTCCAGTGTTATGTATTTCCGTTATTTCGGCAATCGGTACTGCTCAACTTTGAGAAGACCTGAGTGAGCCTTTTTGCATTCTGACCTTAATGCCCGAGTCAATCTTCTGTTTGGGGAAGTTTTCAAGTTTGATCTGGATTTTAAGATGATTTCTCTAAATGAAAGGTCTGACCCAGTAGGCCCAGTGTCTAGCCACGTCACAAGAATTATAATTTGGTGTAACACCCTTTTGAACTCGAGAATAAGCTAAAGCAGCTAAGCTTGCTAAACAGGATATTTATATTGATTCAATACTCTAAATTTAACATTAACTTCTTTGACTCTTTGTACTTTCTTGAATATAGAAAAATGACGAAAGAAAAATTCCACGCCCTTGATCTTATGGCCTGGGTCATAAGGTTGTAGATAGGGAAGTGGATAATCATGAATTGCAATGTCAACACATATTATTTTTTTGCAACAACTGTAGCTAGAAAATTAAGACAAATAACAAAAATATCTGTTAATAAGTGACATAGAAAGCAGTTTGAGTCTTTTGACAACTCAAAGAACGACAGCAACTAATATTTATTAATTTTTCAATGGCACAGCAGTATAAAGGGACATTTTAACCACATACCGTTGACTTCCATGCATTCTGAGATACCGACTCTTAGCTTCCCTCTAAAATAGCTTGTCATTTGGTTATGATGCCTTGGCTAGTCATCTGATACAAATGACATGAGTGCCTGACATAATATAGAAAATAAAGAGAAGAAATGAGAGAAAATAGAGAAGATTTTAAGGGAAAAAATAATGACTGTTCAATCAAAAATCAAGTCTGAATACAATGAAATCCTAAATTCTCTTTTATAGAGTAAGGGAATTAAATCTAACTAAACTTCTAACAAATAACAGCTACTCAAAATGATAAATTCTAAATAATCAAAACTATTGAAATATAAAGTGAACTTGATTTTGAATCTTATATCTTGTAATATACATCTTAGTTCCCCATCATTCCTCCCAGTTTAGAGAACTCTAGCGAGTTGGGCTCAAATAATTTCCCATAAAGGTTGATCTTTATAATGAACCAAATATTTACATGGATCTCCTTATTGCAACACACATAGATATTCTCACAAACATGAATTGTCTCTATAGAAAGAGATGGAATTCGATGAACCCAAAGGCTGACTAGTCTCACAAACAAATGAAGGTTATTTACCAGAGGCTCGAATGTGCCTCAAATGATTATGCTATCTTTAAAACTATACTTTCATGTAAGTGTAATGGCTATTCAAGCCTCCAATTTTGCCTTCATTTGTTTTCAAGATAAGTCGTGTATTTGTGTTCCTTTTGTTGCCTCTCTTTTGATGTAGGTAATTGATGTTTGTGAGAATATGTGTGTCATGATGCAATTAGGATATCCATGTAGATATTTAGTTTGTCAAAACAAATCTCGTTGGGAACTACCGCAATCTAAATCTCTCCGAAGTTGAGTCTCTCAGTATGAAAGGAATTATGGTACATAAAGATATAGATTAGAAGAGATAAGATTTAAAAGATAAGAGTTAGTTTATATTTTAGTACTTCCAATTATATTGAATTTTATCATTTTGAGAAGTTATTTGTTAGAAGTTTGGCTTGATTTTATTTCTTTACCTTATAAAAGGGAATTTAGGTTTCATTTTATTGAGAATTGATTATTGATCATTCTTCCCCTGAATTCTTCTCTCTTCCCTATTTATATTTCTGCGTACATTCTACGTAGTGCCTTTTCTTTGTCAAATCATTGATAAGAGAACTCTTCACAGCAATAAACAAACATGAATGCTGACAGAGAAGGGGAATATGATCATAAATATAAAAGCTGGCTTTCCTGACATTTCTGCCACAAATTAATTGTATGGAACCTTACGTGGGCTGAGCTACGAGGACATCCACGTGGTGGAATTATATATAACAAAACTATCGAGCTATGCATTTTACAAATCTCATTTTGGTAGTTCACGAATTTCATGGCTGGTTGTTTGACCTTGAGTTTGATTGTTTGCCATTCCATGGGTTATACGACCTGTCTCCCTTGGCTTGTTTAAATTTTGATAAATTTTCTGTGATTAATTTCTTTTGCTTGATGTAGGTAGCACGCAAGAGTGCTGGATGAGACAAGATGCTGCTCATGTTATTGCTCTAGTTGAGTATAAATCACGCTATGATTACTTCAAACACCCCCCTCCCCCCGCCCTAACCCCCAAAAAAAAAATAAAAAAAAAAATAATAATAATAATAATAATAATAATCAATTGACATACATGCACAAGCACACATTTATGCATGCGTACGCGTATTTATTATGTAATATTATTCCAGGTTGACTTTTTTTTTTCCTCATTTAAGTATTGGATCAAAACACAGAACGAGATGAGTTTTGATAGACCAACTTATTTACGCTACTGAATATTGTTTAGCATGCACTTGTGTTCGGGACCTAAGAATTATGGACACTTCCAAGAAAAAAACTCTTTTGATATCCTTCTGAACAATTCGAATACTGAAGCTGTTTCCACGTTTAAGAATACAAGTTTTTGATTCACGCCTTAGTCAGATACTGCTTGGAAGAGGGTTCAGCATGTACCAAACTTAAAGATACAGTTTTCTCACACCAGAACAAGATTATCATGTTAAATTTTAGAGATAATTTGTTGAAAACTGTTGAAGGGGCTTGGACGAATGAGAATAAATCACTCTACTGTAAATGATATATGTTTGTTTAAAATGATACAGCTATACTAATTTTTTGATGCTTCAGATATAAATATCATAAATGTTACTTTTGATATAATCCATTGGGTTATATACATAGTTGCAGTGTTCTAAAATGCGTGCGCACCGAAAACGCGTCGAATTCGGCCAATGCGTGTAAAAATGCGTTTGGTTCTAAAATGCGCGCGCCTAGGCGGGATTAGGCTTGCCTAGACGAGATTAGGCGCGCACATTATCCCGCCAATCTTTTTTTTTTCTTTTTTTTAAATTTTTTTTTATGATATATTAAAAATCTATTTTTTTTATATAAAAATATATTTAATCCTTAAAATAATTAAAATAATATTAAAAGTACGAAACGCATTATGACGCATATTCTCCGCATTGACACGCTTAAACTTGTGATTCTTGATTCTCGACCTCGACGCATCGCAACGCATTACGCATTTTAGAACACTGATATANTTTTTTATATAAAAATATATTTAATCCTTAAAATAATTAAAATAATATTAAAAGTACGAAACGCATTATGACGCCTATTCTCCGCATTGACACGCTTAAACTTGTGATTCTTGATTCTCGACCTCGACGCATCGCAACGCATTATGCATTTTAGAACACTGCATAGTTGTAAGTCATTTTGATACGTGTTATATACTGGATTCCTTCTAACAAAGGGAAGTTTCTTATTGAAGTTAATTTGGGAAGGACTTGGACTTGGAGAAGGTGCTGCAGTTGGAAATTGGAGCAGGTAGTTCTTAAATTATGTCATTGTTTGGCCCCCATTTTTGAGAATTTATAAATTTTGGAATAGTGATTGATGGGAGAATGTGTGGTTGAAAAAAAAATAAAAAGTTTTAGATTTGTGTGCAATATTATGTGGTTAAAATTAAGAAAGAGAAAAAATTTAATTGGGGGGCCAAACAAGGGATATATTTCATGTTTTTATATAAAGGAAGCGTAGTTATATTACTGTCTTTATCCTTCCTGTAATACAACTTTTGTAAAAAAATTGGTTCTTTTATTCCCCAGTAAGACTGCACAGAAAAAAGTTCTCCTTGGGATTGGAGGAGGACATTATGTACCTCGGCACATGGATGTAATCCTGTAAGTCAGTAGTTTCTATCATATCTGATTATGCAACTTCTCCGTATCAGTACTCTGTTCATTTTATTTGAAACACGCTTCTTAAAATCTACAAGTATATGCTAGGTACCCTATTATTTTGTCTTAATTCATATCGAATACTTCCATAAGGAACAGGTTTGTAAACAACATCTTAATGGAAGCATAGAAACTCGTAATTGTTTCAGCAAATGCAGTTTTATGGTTTCTTAAGGGACCAAGGAGATTTTATTTTGCAATTCTATTTACTCTCTATAAGACGATCTCTCCTGTTTCAATTAAAATTTCTTTTTATGTAAAAGAGAAAAATTTGAGCATGCTGTAAGATGTTACTGCTGCAATTCTCTACTGTCATTTGTTTGATTCATTTTCTTTTGAAAAATTGCAGGAAAAATGGTGTTGGGGTGGGTCACCTTCTCTCTGGATATTCCTTGCCAATGGAAGATCCCGGCCAGTCAAAAGGAGAAACGAGTGCAGAAAGTATAGGTGGGACATGGAAAGAATCCATCAAAGTTTCTTACGACGCTACTGCAGCAGCTTTTCCGGGTGGGGAAATTCTGGCACATCTTGATCAGAAGTAAGTTTTAGATATTTATCGATTGAGATAATTAGGACCTTCATGCATACCAACTGAAATTTCTGCCTTTGAATTTTAAGTCAATCTTTTCTGATCATAATGAAATATATCCCTGTACGGTTTCTCTGCCAAAACAATCAAGTTAGTGTAAGAACCATAGTTTAAGAAACAAAAACCTAATAATAATATTTTGTTTCTTAGTCACTTAGAGAGATAATTTGTTTATATGAGATTAATAAATCAACACCAATTTTACTTTTGAAGTTCTCTTGCAATACCACCTAGATATGGGCAAATAAGAAAGGAAATGAAAAACTATCAAGGCCTGAAAATTTGATTGACATCAGATGACTTCTGGACTCATTATGCTTCAGTACTGATTTTCTTAATTTTCTTACTCCTGCCATTTATTTCATAAATCCTTTGGACTCATCAAAGTTTTTTATGAGCTCCACTTTAGATCTCTTCAACTTGGACCTTTGAACTGTGAACTGGTGATCTGTCTGGTTAAAGTTTCATTAGAGAACTTGGTTAGGACCAGTAACCAGTGGAAGCTACCTTTCCAACTTCCGTCTACCCCCTGAACAATTTGCAACTGCAGCCGAAACCTCTCCCTTCCTCCTCCACATTCTTTTGCTCTTAAAATATCGTTCTTCCTTTTTCTTTTTTTTTTTTGTCATTGAATACAACTGTCCTGCATCTAGAGCAAGATTCAACTTGCTTGATTGCCCTTCAAAAAGAGTTAATTGTGAAACTAACCATTTGGTTTTCGTTCTCTACTTGGTCGTATAACAATAAATATTAACTGCAGGAGTTTCAAAAGCTGGCAAAAGAATGCTATTACAGATTTTTTAGGTAAGCAGGGCATTAAAATCGGCAAACCTGGTGACTTCTCCTGAATATGAACCATTCCCGAGCAGATAGTCAATCTCTTTTGGTCATGGGTGAACTTGAGGCTTTGTCGACCATTGCCAGATTACTCGTCTCACTCTGCTGTCTACTGTATTCCAATACCCAAGTTTCTTATTCATACCATTAGGCTACTATGATCTGAGATCTACATTATCAGCATAGATATAAAATGCAATTATGCTAATTTTTGTTGTCTTATATTGTCCTTTTCTTTCTTTACTCCATTTTGTGAATCACTGTCTTGTAGACAATGTAAATCGGGCGATTAACTTACTATAGATTAAACCCCTATTTGGTTTCACTAAAATAACATAGAAAAAATAAATGAATGGAAAGCCATGGTTCCTCTACGTTTACGACGCCATAGTATTAAACGATCATCAAAAGAAATAACATGAAGATATTGAAAATGAGAGATTAGTAGTGGAAAGCCATGTAAAATATGTATTCTTCACATGTATCTCTTAAATGATTATAGATTGGTATATAAACGATATGGGAAAATAAACGAATGTATTGGAAAATGCGGTCGTGGATCGCACATATAAGGTGATCGCAAGACAATAAAGGGAGTTGGAGGGAATTGTTTGAACTTAAAATTCAAACCTTCAACTCACCATAAACCTCCCTTAACTCTCCCACATAACCTCAAATTCATTGAGTTAGGAAAANCTAGATTTGACGTAAAAACTCACAAAATAAGCAAATTTAGAATTTTGGAAAGTAAGGTGACTCAATCATTCAAAAGATCTTAAAATTCACCATTTCAAATAAGTATCTTAACCTAGAATTTATGTTCAAGTATACTTCGAATTACTACAAATGAATAAAGAAACATTAAATCAGATCAATTTTGACCCTGGTCACTTTTCATTTCGGTACAATCACGTCACCTAACATCTTCAATCTCGTTTAATCATGTCAATTTTGACAGGAAATTGAAGAAAGGAAAAAAAAAAACGTAATACTTTAAGCTAGGTTATAACGAATTTTGCTCAAGCTGTCAAACTCACTGAATACGATTCCTCTTTCGGTGAAGACGAGAAGCAGCAGGCATAATTACTCAAACTTAACTGCAATTTGAGCAATGCAGATTGCAGACTAAAACAACGATTTGAAAAAGGTAGAGCAGATTTGCACTAAACTTTTGGAAATTGAGGGCTTGTTTGGCATGTCGTTGAGACTAAGAAACTATTTAATGGTCTGATTGGATTCCCCCCCCCCTAAATTAAGAGAAAAAAAAAAAAAAATACAAAAGTTTTGTCATTTTATTATAACGATGGACTCATGTATATGGACTTTCAGTGATAGTTATGTTATGCCTTGCCATTGAGGCTCTTAATGGAGACCAAGTCGTAGTCCACGTGGAGATATAAGTCAAATTTGACAAAGTCAATAATGACCCGCCTGATCAAAATAAAGAAGTTAAAAAAGAAGCTGACGCCCTTTGTTCCGAAACTCATTTTGGCCGAAACCTTCGCTCCATCCAAAGCTCTTTTTGGCCGAAGCCCTCGCTCCATCCGAAGCTCCACTTGCTATTCTTTAGAGGATCTACGGGCAATCTTAAGGAATGACTGATATAACATTTATAATAATAAATGTCAGGATTGTGAACGTATGGTATAGAGTAGCGACCCATTATCAATGTATTAAATACGTAGTAGATTGAGTGATGTGAGACTTCGATCTGCGGGATGAAGCCATATGGTTCATATCCAACGATAACAACTTCAGGCATAACTCTATAAATATGCAACTCTTGTAACATTTGTTTCTAATGCAACTATTTACACTTGAAGCTACATCCAATTTTCTCTCTTGCTCATTCCATATTTATTTTGCTTGAGTTTAGTTTGTTTTTACTTTTGTTGAATTTGATAGCCCAAAAATAACTAACCAAAAGGGGATGAATTGATTTTTAAAACTTTTTCGAATAATTAATCTAAACTAAAGTAAGTAAAGACCAAAAAGATTAATACAATTAATAAGCACAAATATAAAAACGATAAGTAAAAGGGAGAGATGATGCAAATAATTGTGGAGGTTCGATTTGAAGTAACAATCTACGTCATCTGTTACCAATCTCTCATGCACAATCAAAGCATTTTCAATATATTGATTGACTTATGGTGCAATCCAACTCTTTGCAACGCTTTCGGTGACTTACAAACAAGAAGTACCAATCCTTATGCAATGTTAAGCTTTATGGGACCTCAATGCGACCCACTATTAAGCTTTCACGGGAACTCAATATGACCCACATTATTGAACTTTATGTGACCTCAATATGACCCACACATTGACTTACAAAAAGGAGCACCAATTTTTATACAATGTTGATCTTTACGAGACTTAAACACGACTCACGCTTTATCAAATTGATTTTACAATGTAATTTACCTCTTGATAAATAATACAAGCAAGTTAATTATTAAGAGAGGCTAAGACTTCAACGAATAGTAATACACTCAAATGTTATATGAAAAACTTTGATGAGTATGATAATAAAAAATTATATTCAATCAATCAAAATGTTTCAAAGAGAAGATGAAGAAGAAATAAATGTAATGTAGGTTCAAAATTTTTCTCAAAATATATCTCTCTTTTAATAAATTTGTAATAAATTAGGTACTAAGAGAGAAATGAGAAACTTTGATGAATATGATGAATTTACAAGTTTAATTAATTCAATCAAATTGTTTCAATGAGAAGATGAAGAAGAAATAAATGCAACGTAGGTTCAAAAATCTTCTCAAGATATATCTTTCTTTTAATGAATAATTTTAATAAGTTTAATACTAAGAGAGAAATGAGAAAATTTGATGAATATGATGATTTTATAAGTTTGATTCAATTAATCAAAGTTTTAAGAAGAAGAAGTGGAAAAGTTTATGCAATGTAAGTGCAAAAATCTTCTTAAAAAATATCTCTCTCTTTTAAGATTGATATAAATAAGTTAAGCTCAAAGATAAATGAAAAACTTTGATGAGAGAAATGATTCAAAAAGTTTGATTCAACAATCAAAGTTTTTCTTATGAAGAAATAAATGAAATGAATGTAAAAATGTAAGCTCAATGAAGATTTTTCACAAAAAATCTCTCTTCTCATTGTTATAATGAATTTATAATTAATACAAAGTGAAGTGGTATTTATAACAATCAAAATGACAAAATTTTCGATCAATCGGAAGACCCATTCAAACGTCCGCATCCTGAACTAGACGATCCAACTAGTCATTGTTTGTAAGAAATCAGAATTGTTAAAAATGACCGTTAGGTGAATCGAACATCTGCATGGTCAATCGGATGTCGCATTGACTTTGATTTTTTTTTTTTTTTGAAAAAATGTAGACTTTTGAAAGAGTAAGTAATACTGTAAAAAGTTTAAATATCAAGTTGAAATTATTACCATTTGAAAAATAATTTTTTATGCAAGTATTTTTATG
>CAIGRO010223884.1:0-17564 GCA_903798355.1 Fraxinus baroniana | reverse complement strand
AAAGTATGCTGCAAATTACTTCATTTGTTATTAACTTCGAGCAGCTCTTATCCCATATCTTTAAGAAAAATACAAAATATGATAACTTATAACAATCTTGAACTTGTTTTCAGTCAGCTTCAAACCTATTTGTTTAAGTTTTCTAGCCACATCTTCTTGCATCACCACTTTTCTCTCTATATCCCTCACGACCATTATAGCACCTTACCAAATGTTGTACTGCCTCAAGTTAGCTGTGGATATTCCATTGACCAATCATTAAATGAGAATAGGTTCTCTATGTCTCGAATTTCAACACGATCAGAGAATGAACCGATTTTTTTTTTTTTTTTTTGATTCGACCATTCAAAAGATCTTGTAATTCATCATCTCAAGTAAACATTTTGACCTCTTCATTGCAGGATTATTTTCTCTTGATTGTTTACTAGTATTATCTACTTCTACTTAGGTGTTCTTGTCCTTAACCCTGGTGAATACATGAAGCAGATATGATATGTGTTTCGAGTTAGAAAAACAAGGTAAGGACTGTGATTCCAATTTTATTGGTTACCTTGATTATGCAAGTATAAACTTTTTATTTTGTTTGTTTGCAGGTTGATTAGGTATCAAAGTGGAGATTTTTTGGGTTTTGATACCCAATAAATATTGGGCAATGATATTAAATAGTTTAGATTATATTTCATAGCCCTCGACTGATGAGTGAAATAACTATCAACACAATCAACTTATAGGCTAAACCTAAAAACAACTCAAGCCATTGAAAACAATCCGGGCACTAACTCTTAGATGGTCATTTTAATGTGCTGACCCAATTATCTTACTGTTGGCCCATTTGTTGGATAATATTGGCCCAAGTTATGGTAACCTAAGCTAACCTATATATACCCACTTCCATACTGCTGTAAACGTGTTTGTGCTTTGTGAATGTTAGGGAGAAAACTGTGGCTGCTTCCCGTCTTCTTCTTCGTGCCTTCTCTCTGCCTTTGTGATTTTTGGAAACACCACCATACTTGTGTTCCTTGCGGGTATATTAGAAGTGGCAACCAAAGTAATAAGAGTAGTTGTGGGTTGATATTGGTAAGTTTGAACCGAGCACAGATTCTACAAATTGAAGGTCTATTTCTCTACAGCTGGATAATGAGTAAGATGAGAGAAAGTAATGGATTTTGGCGTTTCAAAACTCTCATTGAAATCTTCATAGACGAGGTAAAAAATATTGGGATGATCTTTAGGGTGTGTTTGACTGCAAATATGGAACTTACATAGAAATAAAATAAGTTCTAGACAATTAAGCCCAGTTTGACAATCATTATTTGAAAAAAATAATGCTTTGAATAATGATTTTTAAAAGAATGTGTAAATAAAAAGTAGGGAATAATTTTAGATTTCTGTGCAGAATATTTTGTCCTTGTTTGTCTTTTATTCTTTCAAAACTCTTTTTTTCTACATATTTAATTTCAGTCACACATTCACACAATAAAATATTTTACAAGTATATTCAAAATTTTTCTCTACTTTTTAACCATACATTCTCTAAAGATCAACTATTCAAAATAATATTTTTCCAAAAAATGGCCACCAAACAGGGGCTTTATTGTGTGAATGTGTTTTTGAAAATAAGTATGCAGAAAAAAAAATTTGAAATAATGATTGTCAAATAGGGGATAAATTGCTTTAAACTTATTTGCATATAAATTATTAATTAAATGTGTTTTGGTTGATTTAATTTTCAAATTGTCAACTTATAAAATATTAGACTAATCCATCTTTTATTGGTGGGTAGATGAGACAAATATGGCAAATACAAGAGAAATGGTGTGTGCGTGTGTGTGAGAGTGAATTGTTTAAAAAAAAACTAAAATCTACCCATTGCTAAAGAAAATGTTTTTCTTGTTTTTGAAAAAAATATAGTCACGTGACCAACTTTTGAAAAATATTTTTCATGAAAAAAATATCAATCAAACACCCCAAAAGTAGTAACTTGGGTGAAAATGACATTTTTTTTATGGAAAATAAAGCCAATTAAACACAACCCTATTGATTTGAAAAAGAAATTTGTTTGTGCCCTGAATGTAGATTTGAGAGCAAGAAAGGTAGGGTTAGATTGGGATAGGAAATAGAGATATATATAGTTGTTAACTCTTTTAATAAATTTTAATTTAAGGGGGGTGTTCTTAACTGAAATTTTGAATTTTAAAAATTCTTCTAAATTCAAGTGTCTCCAATTGAGATTTTTGATGAATTTTATTAAAATCTAGGAGCCCCAACTAAGATTTTAATGGATTTTTAGTAAAATCCATTAAATATAAGTATCCTAAAAGACTCATGAATTTATATAGATTTCATTAATAGTTTATATAGATTTCATTAATAGTGGGATTTTAAAAGATTTGAATGGATTTCAAGTTAAAAATACATATAACAAACTATTTTCAAATTTGGTCAACTTTTATTAAAAATCTGATCTTAACACCAAACATAGCCCTAACATAGGAGTGAGGTGATTTTAAAATCTTCAATTTGACCCTCATTTTCGGGAGAAAATGTGTTGAAATGTTGACTTTTTTAAAGAATGCGTGATTAAAAATAAGAAAAAATTATGAATTTACGTGCAAAATAACTTTATGGAAGCATGTGTGATTGAAAATGAATTTTTGAAAAATGAGTTTTTAGAAAAATGAAGATCAAATAGGGGCTTACTTTTATAATAGGGTACTAACTGGAAAAATAGGTTTGATGTAAGATTTTTTAGTTTTTATTATTATTTTTAAATGTAGATGGGATATGTAGTGTGATTTTCTCTAAATACATTTTCCAAAATAACAAAGTTGTGGGATTTTTTTTTAAAAATCAAGCAGTCATATTTTGTGACAACTGATAAAAAGTATTGTGGCCTTAATTTAATTAAATAGATGTAGGTCATGGTTCACAATAATATACAATTTATGATTATAGTCATATATTAATCACAAATCACAACATGTCACAATTACTAAGATAATTGTGAGTCACAATCACATATTGTGGTCGCAAATTATAAATTAATAGGTCACAAATTATTCAATTAAATGGTCACAATCACTTTTCATCTTACACCGCCTCACCCCGTCCCACTACACTATCGTCGGCATTACTTAAAACATTACTGCCTACTTGTGGAAGCCAAAGTTGGCCAAGACATTAAATGAGCTACAAACAAATTAGACCAAGACAAAGCATGAAAATGGGCCAATACAAATAGGCCATCCACAAGTGAATTGGGTCATGAGCAACATTAATTAATTAAGTCACTTCCATTAGTCCAAGTTATTTTCGGATCGAGCCAATCGTTATGGTGTTGATATATTTAATTTAACATCATCGTATGTGAAATTTTAAATTTATCAAATATTTAGACCAAACGTGCAGAATTACATAATAATAAAAAAAAAAAGTCAATTTGTAATTGTTTCTAAATGGTTAGATAAAACAAGTCATTTTGTTCTAAATTCGAATAGTACAATTAATAATTAAAGCAATAAAGAACATTAAAGATGATCATGGAGAAACCCAACTGCGTAAAAATTTTGGGCACTTTGTTAGTTAGTAATCCACTATAAATCGAATCAAACTTACAGTACGGTCCAAACCCGTCTACCTTGTAGAACTTCCAACCTCAATTCCTACAGTATTTTCTTGATCTTATTGGAGGTGCGCTCCTTCAAAACAAAACTCAACTCCTAGCTCTCATGGATTACGTGCTCCTAAAATCAGATCCCGACTCTTGGTACCTTAGCCTAGTCCTAAATTTGTGATTCGCAACAGCTCCCGATCTCTGGTATCGATTTATCTCCGGTGGATTAGGTGATATGGTGTTCGATAAAAAGATCTTGTGTGTTTTGATTTTTTTAGTTTTATATGAAACAATATGGTTTGATCAACAAAATATGCTTTGGAAGAATTTATGGATAAAAAAATACGTGGCGTTGAATCTTGGAATCAATGAATGTATTATCAAAGAATTGATCTATATGAAATAAATCTAATTCAACACACTTTTGATGTTCCATATGGTGTATATTTATGATGGGTAGCGCTTGGGATGAGAAGGATCTCAAAATCAGCTTGAAGATCGAATATTAATGTTTCTCGAATAACCACGTCGCTCGAGCTCTAAGCCAGTGATAGGCGAGCTTTAGCTGAGTAATTGTCAGTATTTTTATCATAATTTTCTCTTTCGATATCTGATTGAGGTGATTCAAAATGGGTTGAAAAACTAACATGCTATAATTCTTCTAGAAATAACCTTATCCAAATTCCAATATTTTCTATGTGAAAATGTGTTGCAAGTTGCGACTGAAAATTTGGAACATAACTTGTGCTGCTCTTCGACACTCTTTAGACTACTAATTGTATCCTCTTGGTCATATTTGATCTTCTTGAACTCCTTCAAGGACTATACTACCAATTCCAAATCTTTTGACTTTGATTAGGACTCAATAACTCAATTTTGACTTTAATTACAACTCGATAAACTCCTAATACAATTCAACTGAGACTTGATTTTGACTAAGAAAATTTTCAATTACAAATTTAGAAATTATCAATTATAATTTGGACTTAACAATCTGAAATTTATTGGATATCAAAATCCAACAGATTTAATTTATCCAAAATGACCCAACCGACCTATCACGTCTAGACATAATATGAGGTCCACGAGGTGGCCGACTCGGGGACAAAGTATCATCATAGTAGGCAAATTTTATCTAATTTCTTGCGTACATAATTAACGAAAATCCTTTGTTGCTCAAATCTTAGAGAGAGGAATCAGATTATTCCATCCAAATTAGGCATGATTTTTTATTCCCAATGGGAATTTTTTATCATGTTCACTTACCGAGGACATGAGATCAATTTCACACTCCAAATACAACACATCATACAAAAAAGTCATTGTTAAATTTCTTCCAAACCTTAAATCTAAAATTTCCCTTCATTTACTATCGAATCTCACAAATTCATACCTAGTACAAATCTTAGATATTATATTAAAGCAAATATAATCTCTAAGTAAAAAGAAACGAAATATCCCATGAATGTGCTTAATATTTGATTAACTTGGCTTTTGGACTCTAGTTTATCTATATTGTTTCTTTTAGTCTATATTTACGCTCCAAAAGTGTAATTTGAGTGCTTTATTTTTGCTAAATTTTCTTTTTAAATTTGTGTAAATTAATTTATGTAAGATAGGCATATGTAATAGTATTCATAATAGTGATTTTGTCGATATTCTTATCATTTGTTAGGTTTTAAATTTATAGATTTAGTTCCGAAAATTCTTACAAAGTAAAAAATTTGTAAGCACATTTGGATTTGAAGCCTCAACTTTTGGAGTTCAACTCATGTCCAGCTTACCAATGCCTGCCCCCAATGATGAATTTTTAGCAAGATTTTGACTTCTTTTTCGATGGTGAATAGTTATTGAAGGTGGTTAAACAAACAAGCCGTGTGTAAAAAGTGCTAAAATTCTGTTTAATTATTTAATATTCAATATTACATATCAAATAGGTCGTTATCATGTACATCTCCCAAAATCTACTTAGGTGGGAATTGAGTCACTAGTGTATTTTAGAAAAAAAAAAAATAAAAAAAAAATCCCATTGAATGCAATAATATTTGGAGTTCTGAAAAGGGAAAAATCTATACTCATTATATTTTACTGGGAATTAATATTCCAGCATCTGGATATAAATGTCAATTAATGCACCTTCTCTGAATTGTAAACTAAACACTAGTTGATTGCAAATTATTAAACACGCGTCTGAAAAGTGAGTGCAATCTGAATCTTTCATGCAATTTTACTGTCCTTTTCATTTCGGGTGCCATTGTCCTTTTCATTTATTTGTACCAAAATCGTCAATATAGATGTTAAGGTCGCAAGTCGTCAAACTTTAAAGGAAAAATGAATTTAACTCGTTGAGATGTAAATAAGAAAAGAATAATTTTTCCTCCAATGGTTAAAATTATATTACAAAACTCAGAAGAATCGGGGAAAGAAGAACAAGAACAAGATAGACTAATCATCTCTAGCAAGATATTTTGAACTAACAAAGCAAAGTATTAAACATGTCAATTAGCAAATGATCACATTTTTGTTTAGAAGAATTCAATTTTCTCTACATGATTTTTGTTTAAGATGACAGCCTTTCAATAATCATAATCTGGATGATGAAATTTCTGATTCTTTGGGTAGATGAATTCATATATGATGGTCATTGCAAGGGAAGCAACCACAAGATTTGTGACCAGAGAAATGCACTGTATTGCGGCTCATCGTCTTGCGTGATTGTTCACTGACTTTTTGAAATTGTTCAGAGTGCTGAATCTGGGCTGTAGCTCTCAATTCTTCGGCTTTTCTATGAACAACTGCCATCCTCTTCATTAACTTCTCTTCCAGATTTGATCTCATCTTTTGTATTTTCACCTGAAAGCGAAATTCATATTATCTAACAGATTGTAAAAAAGATCAGTTCACAAGATAAACCAGTAAAATGATACAAAGTATGATTGACAGACTACAATATTCCCTTGTATGTATGTTTGTTTGTCTTCGATACCGCATTGTTCGTTAACCACGATTTCCAAATATGAATGGATAAATTACCACTAGTTACTTATTTACAACTTTCACCAACAAAAAAGTAGTTTATTTTTAAGCTTGGCCACAATGCACAAGGCCCCATTGTTAGAATGCTGATAATATTGTTTTTCTTCTCTTATGACTACACCGATAACAAGGTAGAAGCTGATAAAGGAAGTTTGTTTTAGAACAAATGTTCCCCACTTTTTTTATCACTGTAATTGTTGTCTTATCCATTAGAATAGCAACAAAATTTCAAGCATATAATCAACACTCTAATTTAAGTTAATAATTTGCCTGGATTTTTGGGGGTGCAGTAACTTCACGAGTTTCAAACTTCCAATGTTTAATAGTCATTCATGCATGAAAAATAATAACCTGCATTGTGCTGACTTCTCTTGCTTTCTTACTTCTGGTGTACATTACATAAATTGGGTAAAGAAAGCACTCAAAAAGAGATTAGGACCACCATGGGAACACAGTGTCCTGTCTATTGAGTGGCTCAATGAAGATAAAGCCTTTCTGTAAGCTTGAAAAAGTCTTTATCTATGACCAGCACAACAAAGACTCTTAAAATACATGGAGAATGAAATCTCTCTTTACACACACCAAATATGTGCCCAATTGAGCAGATCTAGCAATTCGTGTAGCCGATTTCAAATTTGTTGGGAATAAGGCTTAGTGTGTTGTTGTTGTTATTATTGTGTAAAACTGTCAAAAACTATAGGTCAGTATAATATTCATTTACTTCAGCAGTTACTGTTAAAATATTTTGCTACCCACGCGGAGAAAAATGAACTTAAAGATGCACATTGGAGATGGATATGGATGAGCATAAAGAATGAATTTTGATGGGATAATGCAATCTTGAAACTGAGGTGTTAACAGTTAACTTCATGTTGTTATGTATGTCTAATTTGCATAGTATAAAGGAATTTAAGATTAAAGCAGAAAGCGATGGTTAGAAATTACACCTCGAGCTTTCTGGATTTGGCTTCTGCTTTGGCATTTTGGAGATTCACCCAAGCTTGAATTTTAGCTTCTTCTCTTTGGTACCTGAGGTTCTGCTTCCAATTAATACATTTTTGGGAAAACATAACAAGAGAATGGGGGAACCTTGTGATTCATTTACCTGAGGCAAGACTTCATCTTTTCCTCTTCCTCCCAGGTACATGGTCTAGACCTGGAAATACTTTTCCTGCACTCATTATTCAACTCGAAGTGTCTCAAGCTCTTTGATATGTCCTCCTCCTCCTCTTCTCGAGAGCTCCAATTCGTTGTAACAGACTCAAATTGTATCTCATGATGTAACTTGGCTAAAAAGCAATCTTGCAATTGCATTATGTCAATAGTGTTGGCGCCATCTATATTTGCCGAGGCCAATGGACTGGACCTATTAGTGGGTGTGTTATGGTGCGCAGGCGATGTGCTAATGAACGGAGTCGGGCATCTTGAAGTGGTTGAGCTGCCAAGAGGGGTCATTTCAGTTCCAATGTCACGGTGTTTTACCTCGTGAACTATTTCTGAGATCGCACCTTCCCCTGACTCTTCCACAGCATTCCCAAATAAAAATCCTTCTTTCATTGGCTCTACACACTTGAATTTGGGACAAATTTGTTCTACCTCATTTGTGAAATTATCTGCATATGCAAGATTCATATGTAAATTGTTCAATAGCAATCGAACATTGTACAATTCTGTCAATGTAAACATAGAGAATCTTAAGAAAGCGCCCGTCAGCATTTTACAAGCAGGCTATTATTTACCATCAAGATGGCTTAGAATGAAGATTCTTACCTTTCAGTGGTACATTACCATTGAAAGGTCTGGCTGAGTCCAGTGCTGAAGCCCTTTGAAAGTTTGAAGCAACTTTAGAGACCTTTTCCTCTGTAACCCTAAAATTTTCTGCATAGACATCAGGCTGGTGTAGCTTGTACCCACTGCACTGTTTGGAGTACATTTTTGAGGCCTCCGATGGTTTTATCAAATCATAATGATGAGCAGGGGAGTCATGGCAAGAGCTGCCACTGACAAGCCACTTCTCTGCATCATCCCATTTTGAAGGAAAACTTTTTCTTTTGAAATTTCCACTGCTGAAGTTGAAAATAGGCCTCCCAGGTGTAGGTGGAGCTTCTACATTCCTCTTTGAAACAGAATCCACACCATTTTCTCTACTCCTCTGAGCTGAAACCTCAAGAAAACCTCTGATTTCTGTACCATTGTTTGCCACTGGAAATGACTTCACAAAATCAGAAGTTTCCTTGAGATTCAGCTTGCAAAGAGGGTCAGAAAATGTATCCAAAAATGGGTTTTTTGAATTTGTCTTGCAAAATCCATTGCTGTCCTCTAATGCTGCTCCCTGAATAAGAAACAACAAAATATACACAGTAAACTCTAGTGCATCTTTTGCTTTTCACCAGAGAATACAAGAAAATTCAAGAAAAGAAACAGTAAAATTTGTTTTACCACTTGAGATGCAAACAGGGATGGAGTTTCCAAGTACTTGGTGGTAGAAAGATTCATGGCTACAAGCTTGAAGAAAATTTCAACCTAGAACACTTGAACTTCTTGTGAAATATTTACAACTACGTTTAAGAAAACTGATGTTATTTTCCCAATATGAGCCACATTCGATACAAAACTCATTGCCACAAGAAAGTGACTGGTAAATTTAGTCGAAAAGTTTTGTAGTGTAGCTATAACTGGCAAAATTGGTCTAAAACACTGTTGAACAATGACTAAAAACCATGCAATATAGGACAAAAGACCCTCCCCTCCAAAAATGACAACCGTATACAAAAGTCATAAATCTCCAGCAGTGACCGTGTAGGAGAAAGGTTACAATTATAGTACTTGTTGTGAAAAGAAGAGTGGAGCATTGGGGGGGTAAAAAGCCATTATGTGTCACGGGACTCGCGACTCTATCTGTGTAACAAAATTTAGAACTTTGCAAAAGCTTCTTTGCTGGTCTTCACTCCACTTTTTAAAGAGCATCCCAATGACGTAAAACTAAATGTAAATTAAAATATTCAAAATCATTTTTACATTCTCATTTATATCTCAATAGATTTAAATTCATATTTTGCTCCAATTGGAATATTTAAATCCACTTTTTGTCTTTTGTGGATGTAAAAACAAATGTATAAATTGTACTTCCTTTACATATATCCATTAAAGTTCTAGACTTTGAAAGTTTTACACGGGGATTGGATAGTGTTCATATGTGAGTTCATGCATGATTTATGCACTTCTTGTCCCACTAGAGAGCATAATAGTATTTGAATAATGCTACTTAATCAATTGCGGGATATATGATTCATTGTCGCATAGGCTAATGCTAATATTCGTGATGTTTAGTATCACTTGAGGTGACAATGAACATTTAACAATAGTGGGATGTAGGGTTCATTGTCACCTCAAGTGATACTAAACATCACGATTATTAGCATTAGCCTATGCGACAATGAATCATATACATCCCACTATTGTTAAATGTTCACGAAAATGTATTTCGAATTAAAATCATAGCAATTTTACAGTGTTACAAGTAGTAAAGTGAATTTTGAGTCCAAGTATTGATTAGTTCAATTTTAATTATTGAGACCTTAATCGAAACAATAATAATGTGATGTGTTCGTTTGTGACAAAATTATAACTAAAATAATCTACTCATGCAATTATGAGTAAATTGACTAATTTAAATGCAAATTATTCTAAATGCTAATTAATGTGTTTAATAAATGATAAACGTACTAAGATCCCGAATTCTCATGCAATAATCCATTTTAACTTTAGTTCTACACTTTGACAACATGATTGAATTTTGACGAATCAATATTCTTATTTTATTTAATAATCTCTCTCTCGAGTAATGTAAAACCTACTCTCATATATGACCCGACTATATATTTATGACGGATGCTAGTATACAAGAGCGCATCAATTTTTATAAACACTTAAACTCACATAGAGTATAACCGTATATTTCTACCCCCTATCAGACCAGATGACAATTTATATATGTTGAACATATTTCCTTTCTTTTGAATGCATAAAATCGGCCACTACATTCCACAACTACCGTGCACAATAATTGTGGAGAAAAGAAAATCATATAAATCATTTAATATCCAAAAACGTGTTTTCAATATTTCTTAGAATGTGCCTCATTCTATACTCCCAACATTTCTTAGAATGTGCTGTAATGCATGGTAAACACTTCTTAATGGCCCTATGTCTTTAAAAGATACCCCCAATATATGTTTCCATATGAGTTGGAATCATACAAGGAAATCAGAATTTTTTTCTTTGAAAATGTACTATGCTATAGCATAGTTCAATGAAACCCAACCTTGAAATTCCTGAAGCTAACCATGCGACTGCCTGGAATTTCACATTATGTGACTGCATCGTGTAGATTAAAATCCAAATATTGTGTTTTAGTCCTCAAATTCCGCTTTCTCGTTTCTTGATCTATTTTCTTGCTTCTTCTTTCAACACTTCATTCCTTCGCTCAATTGATGTTTTGACTCTTTCACATATTTGTTTCTTCTTCTGGGTCATCTTTCAGTTATTTGTACTTTGGTCCCTGAACTTTTATTTTCTTCCATTTTAGTTATTTCTGCTTCTTTTTTCCTACATTCCACTACGTTTATCAATGTTATCCTACAAAACATAATTTGTATAGAATTAAACTATATTTCGATATATTTACCAACAATTGTCCATATTTGTGCCCTAAATAAGTGTATAAAATACACTTATCAAACTCTACAAATTTGAACAATTGTTTGTTCTCAAATAAATTGTAGCTTAATTCCAAACAAAACATGATATAACAACCTGTCGTATTTCAAGATTGGAATTCAGTAATCACATAATGATCAGTTTCAATAGTGCAAAATCAAATCAATCTCCACCTGCTATATGGATAACTCAACGTGTGTAAGCTCATGTAAACATATCAAGCTCATGATTTGCTCAACTCCTAACCCGTAGTAGTCAAATATTTCATATCTTCTCTTGAGAGATACAAATCCCCCTAAACTTTTTTTTTTCACTCACTTTTCTCATGGTGGATCCTAAGTTGAACTTATTTAATTATACTAGTTACCATCTCTTAATTTGGATGAATCTTACTATCACAAGTTCACACTTCAGCAAGTCGAGATTCTCCTATAGTTTTTACTGCTTCAACATTTAAAACTAAACTAAGCTACTATATTTTTTTAATGTAATTGTGCTTTTTCTCAACTATTATTGTTTTTTTCAAACATCTTCTTGTTATCTATATAACCCATGCAACGAGCTTTAGGCCGATAACTCCTAAGTCAGATGACCATAAGACACCGAATTTTAAACTCTTACAGATTTATTCACTCGAGTTATACATGCTTGAAAAGATAATTTTATTTACATATAGACTAGTTCTATGCCCATTTTCTTTTAGACATTCAGCCTCTAAAACCAACCCACACCTTAAGACTTTCACCTCATCTTCATTTCATTGGGTTTAAACAATCCACACAAGATAATTTCATGTACAGAACCTATACTCATTTCAATGTGCCCTTATAACAGCTCAACCACTTCCAAACTACTCTATTAATTGATTATGGATTAATGCAATAGAGGTTATTTGGATTTAACTTACTATGTTCAATTCTTCTCTAAGTAATGAGTCAAATTACCAACTTTAATGTGTAAAACATAAGTGTCGTGCATAAAAAATGTCAAGTTTCACATAAACAAGTATCGACTAATCTAATCATGTAATATTTCCACCATTTATAATCCATACTTATTCCAATATTCAACATCAAACTCACACAAGCACACAAAACAATAAGCAAATACTAGAAAATAAATAAAAACTACTAAATATTTTTTTCACGAACAATTACACAAAAACAATAAATTATATAAAAATATTGATGAATGACCAAGGTGTCATGAAAGTTCTGCCACCCCCCAAGCTTATACAAAACATTGTCCTCAATGTGTAGCAATTTTAGTGAAATGCAGAAGTTTAGGACAAAAATAGAATTAGATACCAAGATAAAAGTGGCTAATACTCCCCTGATCAATATGGATTAGGGGTGGCAACTGAGCCGAGAGGCTCGTTGGCTCGGCCACTCGGCTCATCAAAAACGAGCCACCAGCCGCTCGGGCTCGTCTTTTGACGAACCGAGTTACTCAACGAGTAGCTTGCCGCGGCCCACGAGCTAAGCTTTGGTCTCGTTGAAGGCGAGCCCACGAGCTTGGCTCGTGTAAAATGTGAGCCAGGTTAGCTCAACTTGTGGCTCGCAAAAAAATAAAAATAAAAATAAAAAGCTAAATTCAGTAACCAGAACGATCACTAAATTTATTTCAGTGATCGTTTCAGTCATCAATTTTTTTTAATTTCATTTTTCCTCTATAAATACTCATCCATTCATCCATTTTTTTCACCAAACTTACTATCAATCTCTCATTCTCTACTCTACTCTCTACATTTCATTATCAATATCATTCTATACTTTTCAACATTTTATTTTTAATAGATTTTCTACACTACTACATAATCTTCATTCACTTTTCAATTCTACTTCAACATTCAATTTCAATTATTTAATATCAATTATCCCATTACAAATTTCCAATTCACAAATGGATCCACGCTCATTTGTTGAAAACTTGTTCGGTGTCCGAGGCAAATCACCTGTCACACCCCTCAGTCAGTTTGGGAATGAATTTGCCGGTCTAAATGAATTATTGATTCCAAAAAATATTCAGGATTTTGATGCTCGTGAAAATAGTCATCCAATTGATTTGGATGACGTTGATGTTGATGCTAGTCATCCAATTGATTTGGAACATGATGATGAACCTGTATTAGATATTTCCGATGCAAGAGGGAAGAGAAAGAGGAAAAAGTAGGCAAAATTTTGGGACCATTTAAAATTGGTTCAAATTGGTTGTGCGGTCGTGGAGTTCTATAAATCAAAGCAGTATGTAAATACTGTCAACAATGATTGGCATGGTAAAAAGGAATTGGAGCCACCCACCTCAATCGTCACTACATAATATGTGCTGCCAAACATGAGATTCTTCCTGCTGGTTAAACACAACTACAATTTGGTAGTCTAGGCACCGATGCTACTACTATACCACTTTCTTTGTAGATGTATTCGAAGGAGAAAGCTCGAACGGGAATGGTGAAGTTCATTGCTGCAACTTAGTTGCCTCTAGTAATAGCGGACAACCAACATTTCGTCTCCTATGTGAAATAATATCTTCAACCAAGGTACGTTGGGGTAAGTCGAAATACTCTTTGTTCTGATACAATAGAATATTTCCTTAATTCAAAGAAACAATTGATTGTCGATTTACAAAAATATGAGGGTGTTATATGTTTGACTTCGGATATGTGGGAAAGGATTAATAAAATAGGTTATATAACTGCAACTGCACACTACATAGACTCACTTTGGGTCATGCATATTGTGAGTAAAATTCATTCTTTTACGTTCGACAACGCTACTGTAAATAAGGTTGTTATCGATAAATTGCATAGAGTTCTTCAACCTGGTTTCGGTGGCTATTTATTTCATATTCGATGTGTATGTCATATTTTTAATTTAATAGTACAAGACGGTTTAAAACATATTAAGGATGAAATTCAATGAATTAGGAATCACTAGTATATATCATGATTGCACTTAGTAGAAAATAAGTATTTGAGAAATTTTGTGTCTAAGCTGGGATGACACATACAAAAATATTTATTAGTGACGTAGGGCATAGATGGAACTCCACTTACTTATTATTAAAATCATGTGAAGGTTTTGAACATTTAATAACTGAGTTTTATAACAATAGGCATATTAGAAACAAAGACGATGCTATTTTGACTGAGTCCGATTGGAGTTTAGTTTTTAAAATTAAAAACATTTTGACAAGTTTTTATGATTCTACAAATATTTTGTCCAGTGTTTATTATTCTACTAGTTGTATGGTCCTCGCATATCTTTATATAATTGTTAAGGTTTTTCATAGATTTAAAGATGACCTGATTTTAGTTCAGTTATATATTCCATGGAATTAAAGTTTAGAAAATATTTGGAAAACTTACCTATGTTATTTCCGTTACCATGCGTCATGGACCCCCGATATAATTTATCGGGTACTAAATTTGTAATCGATCAAATTGCACAAGTTTTAACTTTTAATGTATCTATCACTTATAGAAATTTGGAACAAAACTTTATGTGGAATGTATGATTTATATGCTTAATGAATGGGTACTCATATTAATCGAGTACCCTTCGGCTCTACAAGTTCTCCTCCTACTGATATAGCAGATGACGACGCTGAAGTTTTTAATTTATTCGAAAGCATGAACTTATATAGATATGATTCAACTGCATTTCCATGTGGTTCCTCTAGTACTAGTAGTGGTTTGTCTTCCACCAGATGTACTCAAATATCGAGTAGTTGTCCAAAATAATTAGGAAAAGTCCAAACGAAGTATTTGAATTTCGGCGAAGGTATGAAAGGCCGATGGTCAGTAGTTTCTACAATGGCAAAAAATCTACTAACATCTTCGGTTAGCACTGTAGCTTCGGAGTCTGCTTTTAGTGCAGGTAAGAGGGTTTTCTCCGAGGTCAGGAATCGACCGAAAGAAGATATTTTAGAAGCATTAATGTGCGTGAAGGACTGGGAAGATGCTCATTTTCGACTACAAGATAAATATATCGAAATTGCATGTAGTCAAGTAAGTGATATTTAATTTAACAATATTCATCACAAAATTTTATTTTAATACCTTTATAATTTTTTAAAAAAATTGTACACATAACAAGTTGTTTGTGTTCAATTTTTAACTCTGCCACTCGAAATTGAAGTAGCCAGTCCCAAGCCCAGATAAATGAGAAGGGTTTATCTTTTTTTATTATTATTATTTTAAAAATGAAAAATGTTTTAGAAAATGTATATTTCAAAAAAAATGTTTAGAAAATGACCAAATACACACACACACACACACACACACACACATATGTTTAGAAAAGGTATAGTAAAAGGCAAAAAAAGGAATGTGGAGGCACTCGTATAAGAATCTGTCTCATCAGCTCGGACTATTGGGTGAGCTTGGTCTGTAAGCCCAGGGCATCATGCCAAAACCCTCGTCAAGTTGTCGCTGTATACCCTGAAGTATTGTCGACTGCTTCTGAGCCTTAATCTCAATGTTGTCTAATTGGTCCCATATCTCATTAGCATTCAGTTGTATACTATCAACTCTGCCCATATAGTATTCAATCGCTCATTTAAGATCTTGACTTCTTTAATTATAGCTAAAGACTCTCTATTGGCAGTAGCCATAAAATTCTTGGTGGTCATCATATCACTTCACATTGTCGGATATCCGTACCCATGGTTCCAACAGCCTATTGAAGACTCTGAATATCTCGTCTAGAGCTGATCATAGTAGTGAATATCTATCTTAGCAATTGTGTGTCGACATCTCTAGGTGGTGGAAGAGCCTGAGGCATCTCAACGTCATCGGCAACCTGACCCTGCTTAGCTGGCTACTGTCTAAAGCGCTCATTTTCTAACTGCTCTCTATGCCTCTCTCAAGCTCTTTTTTGAGCCTTAAGTGTAGTGTGCATAATAAAAGTATTGATCTCTCTTGAACTTTCCCAAATGTGATATTCACACTTAGGCTCTTGCAAATCCCACTGATCAGGCTCAGGAATATCAAAGAACTATGGTGGTCTCCCAAACCCCTAGAGAGTGAATCTTCTCATAGATGAACATCGTCAAGTCAATCTTCTGACCCCTCACCAAGTGGTAGATAAATCCAACCTTAGGATCATTGAATGTGGTCCGATGTGTTGTAGTTCAATATAGTAGCACATGAACAACCACAAGATAGCTATTGAAGGCGTAAGCTCAATTTGATGTCACTCAAGAGTTTTCCGTGGCCAAGCGTTCTCTCGTCAAAGTAAAACATCCTCGACCTCATTCCGATGGAAGTCACCTAGAATCGGGACAACATTTTCCCAAATTAGCATATAACACTCAAGACCTTGGGTGGGAACATAATCCACCTGTCTCTCACCTATGTCTGATGTAAATGCTTGAATCCAAGGATGTTTATTTCACTATTGAAGTTGGCGTAGAATTCCCAAACAAGTTCTTCGTATACTGATGTGGTCTCTCCACCATTTTTTCCCATCCACAATTCTGCACTAAGAAAACAATCTCAAACCCTGGGAAGTCCTCTAGTTTAATCGCTCGCTCCGTAAGTAATGCCCAATGGCTAATGATATCGGAGTATCTAGATATGGGCTCTTGATTCAAAAACCTTCTTATACCTTCATCATGTCCTCGGGTATGATCATTACCAGAAGTTGAGGTGGCTTTCTCTTTTCCTTTAGCAGTTTCGTTTAGGAAGCATCTTGCAAGCATTAAAAAATTGAGAAAAATAATCTATCGGTGATGCATAAATGAATGCCATGTCACTTGAAGATAAGATAATAGCACGAGTAAATAAATCTCCCAAACTTATGTCAAAAGCATGTATACAACGCTCACACTCAATGAATTCAAGTAACAAAATCGAACAAAGCATAAAGGGACGTAATGATACCATGTTTGGTAAAACACGTAGTGAATTATGGATCTCACTAACCCGTAAACAACTCAAACAATGCAAATTCCTCATTTTGATCCATGAGCAACCAAGGAATTTCGCCTCCTAGTATGGTCAAGAAAAATTGAAATTTTCACAAGCAATTTTAGGGCATATGAAAGAGGTCATATTGGTCTTACACACATTCAAATTTGATGTCAAATGGAGGTCATTTGTTTAGATGAGGGCTAGACGAAATAGGTGACATGAAGTGAATTGTGCATAACCATGTTTCACGGGGTGTCTTTCTTCTTGGCTAAGAAAGGGATA
>CAIGRO010223873.1:0-12711 GCA_903798355.1 Fraxinus baroniana | reverse complement strand
AGTTCAAATATAAAAATTATTTTAAATTATTAAACGTTAAATCATAATCATGAATTTTTTCTTTTCTACCCACCCTAAAAAAACTTAAAATGTGATATGCAAGGCCTTTAAATTTTGTACTTCAAGAAAATTGAGGAAGAAAGAAGAAACAACAATATCTTAGTAGTTTGTTAGTGTATGGGTGTGTTCAAATTTGAATTATTGGTTGTTTATAATGAATAATTTACCTTTTTGTTTCTAACTTCCTTTTTTTATTTGTTTATTTTTCATTGTAACTTTAAGATTTTCTATTGAGGAAGTTTTGCTAAATAAGATTTAATTAGTGATGTCTTTAAAAATAACTAAAAATCAGTCAACGCTGCACGTGCCTTGCACATACCTCTGACTAGTCTTATAAAAAGAGGTCTACATTTGATGGAAAAGAAAATAGAAATAGGGGATATAGAAGTGGAATGGGTTTATTTACACCAAATTGCAATCGAGGGTTTGGGCCTGAAGGGGTACCCATGTTTTGTGTGGGTGGACGACCTACATAATTGCAAGGTTTAACATAATTGAGGGATTGGTGTAAATAAACCCACCCGTTCAACTTTTTGTTCGCGACAAATGTGGAAAAAGATATTAATTAAAGTTTCCCTTCTTTCTTTTGGCTTTTTTCTAAAGACTAATGAAGACCCGTGTGATAAGAGCCACTAGCAAGTTCTTTCTTCTCCCAATCAATGTGGGGTAGAAAGCCCTTTCATTCCTTCTCCCCACATTTAAGGCAATTTCCTTCATTCAACTCTTAATCTCCAAGAAATTCAATATTATTGGAAAATTAAAATAGGTATTGTTGTTTCAATTACCTCATCTGAAAACCAATTGGTGTCTGGTAAGGGAAGCAAGCTAAACCTACCCATTAACTTAAGAGTGGCTTGTTGCACCCCCAACAATCTCTTCCTCAGTATCGTTCTTGTGACTCAAATTCATGACCCCAACTCTGATATCAGATTTCAACAAACTCATTGTAAACAAATTGATTTTTAGATAGACGTTGAAATCTGATCCTAACAGGCATTACTAACTCAAAAATCAAGCTCAAGTCACGATTTCTTAAATGAAATGAAATTCGAAACATTGATGAATTACATATGTAAACATATTCAAGCTTACTTTTACCGCAGCAATATTAGCAAGAAAATTAGTTATGTGAATATTACATCTAGAAAGGAATTTACCAAGACAATATTCTTCCCAATCATGGATATTCCATAAACATATCTAATTATGACATGTCTCTTAAGGAGCATTGGAAAGTACTGGACATAATTGAAGAAGAGAAACAAGTTAAACAATCTTGTTCATTACTATCTAATATTGCATTTTAAATATGCACTTAAAATACTAGGAAATGATAATGCTCAATTGTTCTTCCCACACAATATCTTCAAATTACCAAAACACTCGACGTCATAAAAACAAAAGGCAGCCAATTTCATTGCACAACATAGAATTTATTAAAAATGAGGCTCGAAAATGAAACCACGAAATCAAATTTGATATCAAAGATGAAACTAATTTTATCTCAGCTTAAAAAGTTCACATTTAAGTATATTTATAAGTAAAAATGTTAGTATTAAAAAAACAAAATCATTTTATTGGCGAAAGCAAGATTATCTTTAACATAAAGTCTGGATAACTTTGAAAAAGTAACATTTTTCTCTTAAAAAGGGAAAAAGAAAAAGTAACTTTCAACATCTTTAAATCTGAAAAGGTTTAAATTTAAGGCTAGCCAAACATGCCCCTCGTCCTCTATTACTGCAACTCAAAAATTCACAGCATTCGAAACTAAAAAATTGAGAACTCAAATTGAAAACCTGAAATCTACAATAAATACTTCCAATAAACAATTAATCCACTTCAATTACATCACTAAAAAAAATATTAAAAATAGATACTTACAAGGGCTTGCAATTGGATCTAAAGTTTTTGACATTGCACTGCATAGAAAACAAATTCTTCTCACACCAACTGTATCTGTATGTATAGGAGCAAAAATTCAAAAACGCTGATAACATAAATTTGCGAGATTTTCTGAAGGCGGTTATGAAGCTGGTGGCTTTGGGTCCCAAATGCAAGATAGCGACGTGGCAGCAGGGTGTGATTCTTAGTGTACAATTTGGCGGGAATATGCCACGGAATACGGAACCCCTAGATTTGTTTCTTTTTAAGGGGGCAGTTATTAATGTGGGATTATAATTAAAAAAGGGATTTTTTTTTTTAAAAAAATAATGGTTGCCCAACACAAGCTAAAAGAGTAGCGCTATTTCACACCCGATGACAGCACTAGCATTAGTGATATTAGTCTGATTTTTTTTTTTTTTTAAATATATTTTTCTCTCTTCTTCTCAATTCCACATTCTTCGATAAAACAATATTACATGCAATGCAATGATTTTTCCTTTATTTTTAATCATACATTATCCATTAATTTACTATTCCAAAATGCATTTTACACTAAAGATAAGGCTCGAACATACCTTAAATTATAAATTCAATTAAATAAATCACATTATTTCACATGTAATCGAAATTATCATATGATCTCACGTAGACTGGTGATCATTCTAATTAAAATTATTGTTACGCCCGATGTACCGAGGCTTCAGGCGTAACCTAAGTGGCATATTTGGAGGCACCCTAGGCTCCTCTCCGAAGTACCCAAGCCCATCCTTTCGAAGCCCTCTAGCCAAATCCGAGGCTCTACCATGGAGAGGGACAACCTAACTTCTTTGAAGATGTCGTATTGATAAAATCCCATTTGAATTATTGACGTGATCCTATGTCGGTCTTGCTACCCCCTTTTAAGAGCATTAATTGCACATCAAGCTAGTAGTGTCAAATTGATGTCTAGAATACGACGCTTTGATTCAAAAGATGAAGATTCATGTCTCTTCATCTAATGGATATCATTTTATATGTAACATTATAAATATGTCATTGTATCATTAAAGGGGAAATGCAAAAATATCTATTTAAAGCTACAAATCCTCTCCTCTTGAGTTGAATATTTGATTGGTAGAGTTATTCATTTGATTTTAGCTTTTAGTTAATGTATTGTTGATTGTTCTTTATCATACAATCTTGTTCATGTATGTTATCAATGTTCGAACATTTTTGTTTCGTGTTGTAGATCTTCTCTTATGCCCAAACCTAAAGCGTCGTTGACTAGTAATTTGTCCAAACATGTTGAATTTAGCCCACGTAGATGCGAGTGAGCTCGGTATCTATTGTCCACGTCAACGAAATGAAGATTTTTGATAATATAATTGAAAAGTAATACAATTTTCTTATACATACAAAATCATACTAATTACTATACTATAATTCTATAGTAAATATGTGATTAATAAATAACGTGGGTTGAATGAAAAAAGGTAACTTTTAATTTTCACATGAATAGAGTAAATACAACTTATTATTATTATTATTATTATTATTATTATTATTATTATTATTATTATTATTATTATTATCATCACAAATGTATGTTGGATTATGGTTCAACTTTACTTGACCAACTTTGTTGAAACCTCAATTCTCAAACGTACTGATGTAACATGCAAGTTGTTCCAACATGATGTGATTTGGGAATATATTTTGAATAGCTTATGAATTATTCTTTTATTAATTTATAAAATTAATAGATTATGCAAGAAGCAAATGTTGCGACGTAATTTCAATTTTTGGGACGTTAAGAATTGTGAATGAAAATTGTTACTAAATGCTTAGGGACTTATTTTTCTTTAGCTTATTTAAGTTAAAGGTTAAGTTTTTAAATTTTTCAAAAGTTGGAGAACAATATGAAATTAAAAAAAGTTAGATATAAGTATGTTGCTTTACTCAAAGGTCTGGTTGGAGACGAATAATGCGATTTCTCTATTTGAAAATCAATATTTACTTGAAAGTAAAGTTTTGAGCTTCCCAAAGCAAGCTCTAGAATGTAAAATCCAAATGTCTAATTAACTTTAATGCACTTTACCACATTAAAATTCTCAATTTTTATTTCATTTTTTTTTAAAAATCATCTTTCTTGTTACGTTATTCAATAATTCTACTTGTACAAAAAAAATTGACAAAGAAGTTGACAAAATGCCACATAGCAGCCCTCTATTGGAGGAGCATTTGGGCAGGCCCTGCCGCAGCAGGTGCCCCCATGTGGGTTTTTGTCAACAATTTTGTACAAATAACATTTCTCTATGTCATTATTATAATCTTTCCATTTTTCTTAAAAATACGAGTCTAGTTGCGGAAAAATAATGTCAGTAACTTGTTAGGTTGATTTGATTGTTAATAAGAACATGGGCAAGGAGTTCCAAGTCGAATTTTATAGTCAACTTTACTTAAATGTGACCATCCACTATCTTAACCCATCGGCCAATTTTCAATTTCTTACCCATTACAAATGTAGAGTTAAACAAATACTATGATCAAATTGAGAAGCAAATACACAGGAAGGCATTACGCTACAATACATTTTATTTACACGTCGACGAGCACTATATATACATATGAAGGAAAGAGTAAAAGCCAGATAAATGATTTCTAGCCGTGTCAGGTACAATGTACAGCAGAAGACAACCACAAGATTCTAACTTTTCTTTTTTCCTTCGTTAATCTTGATTGGTATTGTCGAGTCACGCATACCAAACATGTCGTCTATATATATACAAACTATCCACCTGTGGTACCTGAAACCCAAACAAAAGAAGTATTTCACTATTCTCATCAGATATAAACTAGAGAAACTGATTGGTCGGGGCATTTGATAGGACTATGCACCGGATTAGGCCGTACAAGAAATTTAGTATAAAGTTATAATTGATACTAATTGGTAGAAGTATTGACGTGGATTAAGGTGGATAAATTTTTCTAATTTTTCATTCAGAAGATGGTCAACCATACAACATTTGACAATATAACATAACACCGATGATGGAAGCGGATTTAAGCCGGATAGAAAACATATAGCAAATAACCCTCCTTTATATGAAAAATCAAATGATATTATCCACGCCTTAATCTATCATAATACCACTCTACCTAGTAATATCTACTATAATTTTATATTAAATTCTATATATGGTCTAATACAACACATCAAACATGACTCAAGGAAGAAGGTGAAACTAAAATCTTAATCATTATATTGTTGTCTAGTGGCATTCAGTATTACATGCCAAAGAGAGATGACATTATGATGACCTATGTCGAGTTCCTCTTCTAGCGAAGTTGAGTGAGCCTGTCCCTCCACAGAGCTGCAGTACAACACCAGAAGGTTTAATTCAAAGGACCTCCCTTCACAAAATTTTGGTGCATTCTTGTGCAGAGCATGGCAAAGATAAATTTATATTTAAGTTGGTCAAACATACGTTTTATCTAAAAATCTCATAGGATCCACAGCTTACATCCACTTATTATCCACACATTCCATAAAAGTCGTATCTTATAGCACTTAAAAGCACTACCAAAACAAGCACATAAGCTTCGGATAAGCTCTTTGGACAACTAATGTATGGAAAATCATGTTTAGGTTTCTATGATAAAAACTTGTAACAAATTTCTCATTGGCAAGAGCTAATAACATGGAATCTTGAATTCCATACCCTCGTATATGTTCCAAGCTCTTGAAATGATCTTGTTCCAGGACTGAACTCAGAAACTTCTTAGGAGTGGAGTTCGGCCTGCCCCTCTCTTACATATGCTTAGCTACTATGACATGGTACTCAAGCTAATTAATTTTTTTTTTTTTGTGTGTTATCCTATAACCATTTTTAAGTGTAATAGTAGGTATGGTGTCTTCAAATACAAATATACTTGAAAAATAACAGTAACTGACTTCTAAATGATATCCTGGACATATAATTAGAAAGAATACTTGCTTCCTTGTAACGTTCCTCAACTGCAGACATTAGCATGTTCGCACAATAATATATAGATATATGTGGACTCTAATAATCATTTTTGCTATTAAGCTTGCATATATGTTGTTTGTATAAACTAAATTGTTTGAATAAATTCTGCAGACAATTCTTGTAATCTACTTCAACATTTCAGTGAAAAATCTTGTGTAGCAAGTGGACTTATCTTTCACAGGTGAGGTCAACCATAACCACTGCAAATCTCTGTCACATTGCGTTTTTCCATTTCTTGTTTCTTTATTATTGCTCTCAAAATCAGGGATTAGGTCATTAATCCAGAACATAAACAAAACTTACGTATTAATGATTTCCAAATGTTTTCCCCCCTTTAGGTGTTGATTAGCGATGAAAAATCCATTAATGCACTCTCTCAAATATGACCATAGAAGTACTAGTTCTTTCAGCTGAGATATCATTCCACGACAAGTACATATATAATTTTCATTTTTCTGAGTCAACCTTTTCTTATCTTTACAATCCAAAATTCAAAAACTTATAAAGAAGTAAGTTTTATCATGTACATGATCCCTGTATAAAGCTCTCAATCTTCTCAAACAATCAAGAACTTCTACCCATCAATAGTGGCTTAATTTAAACACCTAGAAAAAATCTTGGAATTTTTTATTTTTTTCTACTAAGGGGAATTTATGGTGCTTTTATGAGATAGTATGTCAGGTGAGGAGTAATTGGGGAATAAGAAGAAGTCCAACAAATTATTAGAAATTGGAATTGCAAGGACACTGTTTGGCTTTAAATCAAAATGACACCGTTTTGCCTAAATAAATTGTAATAGGTTTGTTTTACGCTTTATGACTTTCAGCTGGGGAAATGCGACTTTTAAATGTATGAAAGGATATATAGCAGCCCACGTGTAAGGGGGAAGTCTGTACTGTTTTCTGCCAAATTTCAGTGAAATTGTTGATTGAATCAACAGCTTTCTCATCTCTTTCTTCTTCATTTTTTTACGTTATTACCATTCCCCCTTCTATTTTCTATTTTGATTGGTTTCATATCCAGCTAACCCAACTAGAATTATCTCATTTCTGTGTTACGGTGGTTGTGAAGTTGCAGGTGGAGTCCTGGTCGTGACAAATTGGTATCAGAGCAGGCGTATTTAGATTGGGTTGTTGAAATTATGGATACTAGGGCTAAGGCGACGGATGAACAGTTGAAGAAGCTGGACTTGGAGATGGAAGAGTTAGGTTTGGGTTGTTGAAATTATGGATACTAGGGCTAAGGTGACGGATGAACATTTGAAGAAGCTGGACTTGGAGATGGAAGATTTAGGTACAACATTTAAGGTTGTGACCGGTAGATTGGAAGGTAAATTGTAAGCCACAAATTAAACCCTCCAAGAGTTTGGTCACTGACAAGAGAAAATTGAGGATATTGTCCTAGATATGAATCAGAAATATGAGAAAATGGTGGCTATGATGGCACAACTAACAGCTGACCTTAAACCAGACCAAAAGAACAAGGGAGTGGGGTGTCTAACCAAAGAGCTGGTAGTCGGCTGACATTGCAAGGTTCTAGAGTCCAAAAGATGGGTAAACGGGCTAAGGGTAATGCCATGGGAGAAACTAAACTCCCTAAAATTGACTTTCCTCACTTTGGGGGAGAGGGACCTAGGGAGTGGCTAAGGAAGGCTAGAAAGTATTTCCAACTCCATCATGTTGATGATGACCTTAGAATGGGCATTGCTGAGATGTATCTGAAATGAAAGGCTGATATCTAGTTTGATGGCTTCATTGAAAGTCATCTAAATGCTGATTGGGATTTTTTTCTGAAGAGTTACGTAGAAGGTTTGCAAACAATACTGGAGATGAGGTGATTTAATCGTTTAGCAAGATAAGGCAAGTGGGATCTATGGCTGAGTACCAAGAAAGATTTGAGAAGTTGAAAGCCCAAGTGATGTTATCTTTGCTCACATCCCTGAAACATATTATATATCAGTATTCATAAGTAGTTTAAAGGGGGAGATCAGGTCTATGGTTAAGATGATGAAACCTGATACTCTAGCTAAAGCCTTTGAAATTGCAAACCTACAGGAATCCACAATACTGGCCATCAACAAATTCCAACAACCTAAGACCTTCATACCCAATTCCAATAAATGGAATTCACACCCCACCAGACCACCTAATGAAATTAAACCAGCTGAACCCACTTCCAAATCCAGTAAACCATCCAATAACTTCAAAATCATCACACCTATAGATTTCCAAACAAAAAGGAACTTGGGACTTTGTTATAAATGGGATGAGAAGTATAATGTAGGCCATATCTGTAAGAACATGTCCATCAATTTCATACTGGTGGATGAAGAGGAAGAGGTTGGACATCAAGAGGGTAAAAACTTTGAATCTGAGGAGGAACAATGGGGTGAAGAAGTCATTGAAATTTCCATCAGTGTCTTAGATGGAAGTTGGAAGCCCAAAACCATTAGAGTGCCTTGAGTAATCAAAGGGACGAAGGTGTCTATACTTATTGATAGTAGGAGTACCCGTGGCTTTGTGGATGAGAAATTGATTAAAGAATTGAACTATGCCATAAATGAAACCAATACTATGATAGTCGGGGCGGCTAATGGAGATAATTTAGAGAGTGATGCTCTTTGCCAACCATTGGTGTGGAGATTTCAAGAGTGGGAATTTCAATTCAACTTAAGAACCTTTAAGCTTGGAGGCAGTGACAAGGTGTTAGGAGTGAATTAATTGAGCCAATTTGGCCTTATTGTTTTTTATTTCGCACAAAGGTATATCAAATTCAAAAACCACAAGGATGAAATAGAATTGAGGAGTGAGACACATGTATATCCAGTGAAAATGATGGATGTACAGGAAATGGAGAAGATGTTCTATAGGAGTAACTATGGGGTGGTGGGACAATTGTGCTACACTAGTGAAGAGAATGAAGAAGAGGTACCTGGCAAAATCCTTGAAGTGATCTATAAATTTCCAAGGGTGTTTAAAGAATCAAAGGGACTACCCTCTCTTAGGTCTCATGACCATCATATCCCTTTAAAATAGGGATTCCAACCATTCAAAATCATACCCTATAGGTGTCCCTTCATCCAAAAAAATAGAGATAGAGAAATTGATCAAGGAGATGCTGCAGATTGGGATCATTCAGGACAGTAACAGTTCCTTTGCATCCCCAGTCCTCCTAATCAAGAAAAAGGATAGCTCCTGGAGGTTTTGTGTAGACTACCAACAATTGAATAACTTAAACATCAAAGATAAGTTTCCAACGCCACTCATTGATGAACTTTTGGATGAACTTCATGGGGAAAAGTTCTTTTCAAAGATTGACCTCATGGCAGGTTACCACCAAATTAGAGTCACTACAGAAGATGTGCATAAGACAACATTTAAAACTCACCAAAGGCTATATAAGGTTAAAGTAATGTCCTTTGGACTCACCAATACACCTGTTATTTTTCAAAGTCTTTTGAATGAGGTGTTCAAGGACCAGTTGAGGAGGTATGTGCTAGTGTTTTTTGATGATATGGATATTATTGAGGCATCAACTGTATGCAAGAGATCCAAATGTAATTTTGGACAATTACAGATTGAGTACTTGGGTCACACCATCACCCGGGAGGAAATTTCAGCTAATCCCAACAAGGTGGAAGTCATGCAGCTATGGCCTAGACCTAAGACCATCAAATAATTGAGAGGTTTCTTAGGGTTGACTGGATATTACAGAAAATTTGTTAGAAATTATGGGGTGATAGCCAAACCATTAACGGATTTGCTTAAAAAGGACAACTTCCAGTAGAACATGGAGGCAGATTCAGCCTTTGATCAATTGAAGCAGGCCATGAGTTCAACCCCTGTCCTTGCTCTACCTAATTTTCATAAACCATTTATCATTGAAACTGAAGCTTGCCAAGGGGGAATTGGGCTGTGTTGAGGCAGGATAGAAGACCCCTAGCTTACCTAAGCAAAGCCATTGGAGTAATGAATTTGGGCATGTCCATATATGAAAGAGAGCTATTGGCATTGGTTATAGCTGTGCTGTGGGCAAGTGGAGGTATTATTTGGAAGGCAACCATTTCATCATCAAAACTGATCATGAATCTCTCAAATACCTACTTGAGCAAAGGATCATCACACCACTTCAACAGAAATGGCTGACTAAGTTACTAAGGCTCAACTATGAAATAATGTACAAGATGGGAGTTGATAACCTAGTCGTTGATGCCTTGTCCAGGAGGCATGAAGGGGAACAAGACTGCTTGGGCATAACAGTGGTGATTCCTACTTGGATACGAGAAGTCACTGATAGTTACACAGGAGATTTTTTGCTGAGACCAATGTTCAATCCTTGTTGCTGGATCCTAATTCTGATCCTAACTTCTAGTACAACAATGGAGTTTTGAAGTACAATGGCAGATTATATATTGGAGCATGAGGGGAAATTAGATCAAAGTTGATCAAAAATGTTCATGGATCTCAGGAAGGGGGCATTCAGGAATTCACAACATCATTTATAGGGCCAAGCAGCACTTATACTGGCCAGGGATGAATTAAGATATAAAGAGGAAGGTGATGTAGTGTGAGGTATATCAGAAATGTAAGGGGGAGCATGTGCCCTACCCTGGATTACTTTAGCCTTTACCAGTGCCTTTACATGCCTGGAGTCACATCAGCATGGACTTCATAGAATGATTACCTAATTCAGGGGGTAAAGANGAGCATGTGCCCTACCCTGGATTACTTTAGCCTTTACCAGTGCCTTTACATGCCTGGAGTCACATCAGCATGGACTTCATAGAATGATTACCTAATTCAGGGGGTAAAGATACTATTATGGTGGTAGTGGATAGATTTACAAAATATGGACACTTCATTGCCATCTCCCATCCTTTTACAGACATTACAATTGCAAGAAGCTTCATTGACGTTGTGTTTAAACTCCATGGACTACCATAAAGGATTGTATCTGAAACGGATAAAGTCTTTACAAGCAAGTTTGGGCATGAACTATTTCAACTTATGGGCACCCAACTCCACTTGAGCTCTACTTATCACCCTCAATTAGATGGGCAAACTGAAAGACTCAACCAGTGCTTAGAGATGTATTTAAAGCGTATGACATATCAACATCCTAGACAATGGGAAAAATGGCTTTCACGGCTGAGCGGTGGTATAATACTTCCTACCATTCCTCCATAAGAATGACTTCCTTTGAAGCCCTTTATGGAACCAAGCCACATCAATTGTCTTGGGACCATACCAGCAATCAAATGTTGCAGCTATAGAAGAGTGGCTTCAACAAAGATATAGATTAAATCAACAGCTGAAGGAGAATCTTTCACAAGCAAATGCCAGAATGAAATTATATACGGATAAGAAGAGGTCTGAAATGTCTTTTGATGAAGGTGATTGGGTCTTCCTCAAACTCCACCCCTACCAGCAACAATCCGTGGAACACAGACAGAATTATAAACTGGGGGCAAGGTATTTCGGTCCCTATCAGATTATCAAGAAAATAGGCACAGTGACTTATGAGTTATCTCTCCCAACCACTTCCAGAATCTACCCGGTCTTCTATGTCTCATTGTTGAAGAAAAAAATTGGGTGATAGAGCAATGTCAGTATTGCAATTACCAGATGAAACTCACCCACATCAGCCAGCGCACCTGCTTCAAGCCATATTACAAACCAGGGCGATAAGCAGATGGATTCGCACAGTAACACAATGGCTTATTAAATGGTCAAATTTACCTACACATAGTTCAACGTGGAAGGATGCTGAATGGATTAAATCTAAATTTCCTCTCTGTAGATCTTGGGGACAAGATCAATTTGAGAGGGAGGGTTTTCAGGTGAAGAGTAATTGGGGAATAAGAAGAAGCAGAACTTAAAGGAAGAAGAAGTCCAACAACAATTAACAGAATTTGGAATTGCAACGACACTATTTGGCTTTAAATCAAAATGACACCGTTTTGCCTAAATAAATTGTAATAGGTTTCTTTTAGGCTTTATGACTTTCAGTTGGGGAAATGCGACTTTTAAATTTATGAAAGGATCCATATAGCAGCCCACGTGCAACGGGGAAGTCTGTACTATTTTCTGCCAAATTTCAATGAAATTGTTGATTAAATCAACAACTCTCTCATCTCTTCTTCATTTTTTACTTTATTCCCATTCCCCCTTCTATTTTCTATTTTGATTGGTTTCATATCCAGCTAACCCAGCTGGAATTACCCCATTTTTGTGTTACGGTGGTTGTGAAGTTGCAGGCGGAGTCCCGATTGTGACATAGTAATGAAACAAAACTTATTAACAGTTTATGGGAGAAATGGAGAGATAAGGTGGGAGAGGAGAGTTTGGGATAGTTAACAACCGACGAGTGACTGAGGACTGGATAAAGGCAACAAGAAATGGAGAGAGAATGAAAAGATATTATTTTGGAGAGAGGAAAGACATTGTTTGGCCAAGTATGAACGATTTTACATCTGCACAAGTTTCTCATAAGTAAATTTTAAAATAAACAGCGTTCACAGATTCAAAGATATCAAGAGTAGAAAATTTATCATAATATTCACAAAATCTATATACATATATATACTAGGTGCAAGCAACGTGCAATGCACGTTTGATTAGTTTATATTTAATAGCTTTTTTTAAAAAAAATAATTTGTTATTAATAAAGATGTAATTTTTTGGTTAATTAAATAATTAGTGATGTAATGTTTATGTAATTGATAAATAATTAAATAAAGTGCTTCTCTCTATCATCT